>JALPQI010002480.1:0-68064 GCA_025490895.1 Thaumatotibia leucotreta
CATATTTTTTAATTATCTGTGCTATTATGTAGTTTTCTAGAATATTTTTTTTTGACAATATCTCAAACAAATCGTATGTCCATACATCGTATGTCAACATGTCGCATTTAATTTTTGCTACAAACAATTTTACTATTTTTTTTCGAAGATTAATTACTTGGTAACTTAACCCCTCGTATGCTTAGACACGGATCCGTGCGTGGGAATTTCAATCTATTGTTTTAAGTGTCAAGGTCATTTTTACAGTAACAATTTGACAGGAAGCATACGAGGGGTTAAAACACTGATGACCAATAAATAAAAAAACGACAAAAATTGTAACTTCCATTTAACAAAAAAATTGACAATAGTAGAGAAGGGGCAAGGAACAACATGTTCTTGATGTCTGAGGTACTACAAATAAGCTTTTTGGAAAACGTAAGCTTCGAAATAACACTTCCAATTAAGATTAGACTGATACGCAATTACCATTGTAAAATCCAAAACGCACTGCCGTCGGAGTAATCATAAAGGAGAAGGCATGCAGTAACTTACCCCTCTGTTCTAAATCAAAACCTTGGTCAAAAACAAAAACCTTGACCAAAACCTCATGTATATACAATGACACAATCGATTAAATGTTATTCACAAAACCGCTTTGCATGTGAACACAACTTCGCCAAGATGGTTGTATGTGCTGTAAAAACTTGTAAGAAAAGATCAATTACATCGAGTTTACAAAAAGATAGCATAACATTCCACTTGTGAGTAAATTCACGTAATTTAGATTGAAATAATAAATAACATTTTAGCAATACAAGAATATTATACTTGTATTGCTAAAATGTTATTTATTATTTCTAATATTTGCGTCACACGTCAAATTATACTATTTAAAAATCAATTACAATTAATTGTTGAGAAAGTGTGACGTCACGTACAACCTCTTTTTCTATACTCTGTTTGAAATGAAAAATCATATTAACAACTTTATGGTTTTTGAAATAGAGTCGATAATAATAGTGGCAATAAATTGTTTATTGTTCAAGTTTTCTTCGATAAGGTGCACGAGTATTAATTTTTCTTTTGATTAAAAATGAAACTTATTATTATTATTGGAATAGAATTAATTCTAATATTTACAACGATTATTTTTGCAAGAATACATCATCCCCACGAGGCTTAAGTAGAGGTGAGGGTAGTGTCGATGAAAATAGTACATTTCCTAACTTAGTGCGGGAAAACTTTTTTTCGGCGAGGGTGAAAGTCGGTGAAAGGATGAAACCCGAGTGAAACGAGGGCGACAATCAATCACCAAATCATCAAATCAATTAAAAAAAGTTTTCGCACGTGTAAGGGACGATTTTTTTCATAACAAGTGCGTCAAAAAGAGAAATTACCGCGCGCGAAGTTGCGCAAAGTTCGTTTTTGCGCACTAGTTAGGAAAAAAATATTATCGTTAAGTAGGTACTTATTTATTTGTTTATTTAATCTTTATTGCACAAAATAAAAATCATACAAAAGGCGGACTTAATGCTATGAAGCATTCTCTACCAGTCAACCATCGGGCAAAACAGAGAAACTGTGAGCGGTGCAAGAGAAGCTAATAAACAATGAACAAAATAACAACTACTTACTATATTATACTACTTACTATACTTACTTATATGTACTTAATTATGAAGAAACTTGTAAAGTTGGCAAATGGACATTTATATACTGTATCTAAGATTTAACGAGACATAGCTTGAAATAAATGCACATATAATTTTAATTTGTTTGAAAATAATGTTTTACAGTTTTCCCAAAGACTACCCCATCATCCATCTGTAATTTTCACTATAAAAACACACGTTTTCTATACTCTGTTTGGTTTGGTGTTTAAAAAAAGGTAAACAATCTTGCAGTATCTGTTTATTCAAAATGCATATAAAAATCCAAACTAGGACTTAATGAATCAAAAACAATGTACAGTACCGGCCAATAATATATCACATACAGGTTTTTTTCAGTAGATTTATTTTTATTTTTGTAAGTGTTTTTCACACTTTCCACCTCACGACTATAGATAGTCTAGGCATAGGCCTTTACACTAGCGATGAAAAAACTGGTCATCATGTAGTGATTTTTTCATAAAGAGATATTGCGTAAGGCATGGATTTCTTAGTAAAATTCTTTTTTTTACTACAGCTATTTTAGCAATATGCTGTGTCTCCAATTGCAATTCACAATACTTAATTGCAGTATTCATCATTAAACTGTGCAAAAGTACCAAAATAATATGCTATCTACATGCGAACATGTGCCGCTTACTCTATACACGCTCATACAAAAAGTCACGAATGTGATATATTATTGGCCGGTACTGTAAATCACTGTATTTCCTTGTTATACACCGTGTTTTTATTGATTTCCGTTAAATAGGACAGGTTATTTGGGACATTAATAGAAGTTGCCTGGTATATTATCGGCTTTTGTTTAATTCGTAAATTTTTTTTTTTTTTTCATTTTCATACATAATAATTGAAATAGCAAGTGTGAGATAACCTTAAAATAAGATCTCAGGTGACTGACGACACATGTCTAAAACACCAAACCAAACAGAGTATATGTTTAACCATACAAGATTATTATTTACGTAATTGCTAGATTAAGCGTAACATCATTTAAAATATTGAGGTTCTTCGGTTTTTTTTATCGGCTCAGAGCCCTGTTGTTACCCGCTACTTTATAATCAGTACTAAACTAAATACTTACCTAGTCAAAATGGATTTTACGACAAGGGGCTTAAGCTAATTTTAAGTTTATTTTTCTTGTAAAATAGATATTTGTAAATAAATAAATACATAAACACATCAAACTTTGTTCGTGTTGTATTTTAAAACTACATATCTTAAGATTGTATTATTTCAAACAAAAATAGAACGCTGTATGGTGTGTATTTCAAATAAGTGTGACTGTGAAAATTATATTCGTACTTAAATAAGTAACATGACGTCAGTGTGACGTTTCGAATAAAATAAATATTTTATATCGATACGATATACTCTGGCAACTTGCCCGACTCCATTATTTCTATTCGATTACAACCCCAGTCATTGTACGAATTCGTGCACGTGCATATGTTTTATGTAAATTAGTTGCATTAGTGTGGCACTTTAAATGAGTGTTGTTGTTTTGTGTCGATGTGGGGTGTGTATGAATGCAAGGGAGTTTTGCATTTGTGTGCACTAATTGTATGTGTGCGTTACGAATACTTCCCGATTCGTCGGATTCCTGTTTTGCCGGATTCTTGTTTCGTCGGATTCTTGTTTCGTCGGAAATATGAATATACATTAAATCATCCAGGTAAAAGAAACGTGCTTATATTTTCTTATTGCATGAAATGATCTGCTTCTCTACATCTACCTTTTATTAGGTATAACCGCGATATTTCTGTAGTATTTCTTAATCAAAAAAACCCGGCGAATCAAGAATCCGGCGAAACAGGAATCCGGCGAAACAGGAATCCGGCGAATCGGGAAGTATTCTGCGTTACCTCGTCCCCTCCAAATATCAGCAGACTATTTTGTTAGAACAAATGCGGCGATACTTGGTCCAGGTAATATAATTATGTTCTAAGGCACTGCCTATATGCCCGGATGCGTTTATAGGGAATAGACAATAATATACATAGGTACACGGGGCGGGCCCTACAACGAATGCAAGTAATGTGATTCCTAAGAACACCAACGTGTTACGTTGCTAGACCTAACCGAAAGAGATTGTAACTATTACAAATAATCGTTTAGGTACAGTCGAGGAAATTGAATGTTTAGCACTTTTCGGTTCAAGTTAAATTGATTGTGTTGTGTGTACTAAGCACGTCCAACATAAAGTGAGCCATAAACTGCTAAACATTCAATTTCCTCTACCGTACCTTCCATATGGGCTACAAATACCCCAGTTAAAAAAATGAAATACTCGTAGTTGTTCAGATTATATTATTTCTTTTTTTATTACAGTAAGTTACTAAGTAAATAAGCTTTTGTTTTGTCGTCTTTAAAATATTCTCCGTAATACCACAGAAATGCGCGATCCGTAGAATTCATTTTATTCAGCAATTTCCTTTAATATCCGGTCACCGTGATGTTGTGTACATAAATACGTACGGGACTAAATATTAACGTTTACGGAGTATTCGTTAGGTATTAATTTCTTATTAACATACCTGGGATAACTCGGGGCATTTATACGAAAGTGATGTAGCAAAGTATTTTATCGACTAAAAATATATCGATGTTACTGTGAATGACAACATCAAAATGTTATTCGGCATAAATAAATATTATTCTTCAATTAAAATAAAAAATAAATATAAACGGGTAGTTACGCGTTTATTTTAAAATAATTTTCAAAATATACAATTAATATTAAAATATCAATATTTAAATTGTCATTTTGATTAAAATGACATCTCCATACAAGAGGTCCGATATCAGATACCACATCGAACCTCTGTAATGTAATCGAGGATGTTCAATAAGCACATCTTTTATTATAATTATATCGACATCTTTTTAATCGATATCAAATCCCTATAACTTGCCCCCAGTTATCCCAGGTATGCTTATTAATATTTATGTATTATTATTATTTTAAAAATATGTTGAAAACAAAGTGCTTTTTATTATTTTTTTTTTCGATTGTAAGAATTTATAATTAAAAAAAAATCGTTTAAATAATTAAAAACAATTCAGAATATAATATTTTTAAAATATCAAAAATAAGGTTTTAAATCGAAACAAAGAACTATAATTTCAACTATGTTAATTCTGTCTCTTTTTTACGGTTTTAAAACTCGTCTTTTTATTAGTTCCTTACCATTATTACCAAGGAGCGGAATTTTGGATTGACTAAACTAAGATGTGAAATCGAATTGGAGATCAAAAATGTAAACAAATGGGATACCACCACAAAAAAATAATCACGAGAGGTGGGTAATCTAAAATCATTAAAATACTTTAAAAAAATGCGTATTTACAGTCACTGACTCTTTAAATATTTTTATTTTTTTTTTAATACAAAACATTAACGAAATATATCATTTTTTAAATTATATATGTCGGTTTTTTTAATAAAATGTAAGGTGTTTAATTTATACTTCTGGCAATGATAAGAAATCTTAAACATTTGGTTCGCAGTTATAACAATAACTAGTTTATTCGGAATTTAATACGGTAACTAGACTAAGAACCATTTAAGAGGGTTCGCATTTATAACTATGTACTTCAAAAATCAAAACAAAAGGGTGCTCCAAATGACTGTTTTACGAATTCATAAAAACTCCCAAAATTTAGCATTACAAAGTACATTAATACAGATTTTTGTATTTTTATCTACTCATCAATCATTTTCATATTTTAATCGAAATGGATTCGATCGTAACTATAGATGAAGACTGGAATTCGTTCCCCGACTATCCTAAATATTAAAGTAAAGTAATACGACATTCGTTTTCAAACATTGATTATGTGGATTATTTACATCATTCTAGCAAATTTACTAGGATTTATTTTTGTTATCAGGAACCGAAGACACTCAGACGTATGTTTTTTTATTGTCATATCCAAAAATATGTTAACGATTGTGATACTTTGTGTATCGAACATACTTTGACTTTCGCGTATCTACATCTACACATAAAACATTGTCTTAGATTTAGTACTTGTAAGGATAGTTGTAAGTGTAGATATAAATAAAATAAAATGAAAAACCAATCTCAAAATGCGACGTTAATTTACAAAGGTGTTAAAAACTACATTCGATATAAAACGTTTTATACCCCTGGAATGCCACTTTAACATTGACTTTGTAATGTCATGTCATTGTCATAGATTGTTTACATTTTTGATCTCGAATTCCATTTCAGAGCTTATTTTATCGACTTATTGATGTTACGGAATAGCTCCTTACTAACTCGAAAGATTATTCTACAGTGTGTGGTCTTTAACACGGGAGAAAAATGAAATGAGTGACTCCTTAGACTATCAGCAATAATCCTGTAAAGGTCCCGGTGTTTCAAAGTGGTTAAGTTCGGAGATGTTGTCATTCAAAGCTATGGATGGACCTTTAGTACTGGATCTTGGTACTGGATCTTGGCATCACGATGTCGTAGCTTGTCAGTCGCAAGACATCTTGATAGTATACCAGGTAGGAAGTCATAACAATAATTTTGTTTGCATTTTTACACTAATTTGATACGGTTTAAAAAAAAAATTGTACATTTTTCAATGATTCAAAAATGATAAGTTATTGATAACTTTTAATTCAAGTAAATGAACCCATAATAATGAAAAATACATGAACAAAAAATTACAAAAAAATTTTTTTTTTTTTTTAATTACAATATGTGGAAATGATTGTTGATCAAATGATCAGCTTATTAATGCACCGTTTAAATTTTCACCCCGGTTGTAGGCCACACACTGTATAGCATTTGACCTTAAGTAACTTACATATAGATATTAAAATAAATCATTCAGGCGTCAACACTTTTATATTGACATCGCATGTGCTCTCAAACTCTATCGTTTATGAAAACTTACGTGACATAAATAGTATATGTCACTTACTTGTACTAGTAAATGTTACTTATCTAAGAGGTCATATTTTACTGAATAATCTTATAATTGCTAATGAATTATTCCTTAAAGGTGCGGTTAAACTAAAAGAGCATTCGCTGTTCTAACCTCCCACTACGAAATTCGATCGGTACACAAAACGTGATTGGTTGATTTCTTAGATTAGGCGCTAGAACAGCGAATGCTCTTTTGGTTTAAACGCACCTTAACATCGATAAGTCGATCAAATAGTTAAGTCAATCCCTTAGACTGTTAGATTTTCGCTATGAAAATTCTGCTCCCTGGTCATTACATATGAAATCTTCGTTTTATGTGGAGTTTTTTTGTCTATTTTCCGTAGAATTAATTTCGTGTATATTTTAAGTAAAAAGATATTTTAAATAAATTAAATTTTGCCAGTAATATTAGACACTCCTTAAGAAGTGTTGGGCAAAAATGTACATGAATAAGAATAATTGTTGTACTCGTTAATTTAATTGGATTGGTAGTGAATAAATCATGTTACGTTTATTTTTAATGAAGAATAAATTCGAAATAACTATTTCAGAAATGGGATTACTCTAACTAACATGTTATTTAGAATAAAATTAATTTTGTAGTGCAATCATTTATATTATTTTTGGCACATATCTTATGGTGAATTCCGTATTTCTTTCATGGTTAAATGAATCCTTTCCATTAATATATCTTAAGTTTAATATGTTTCGTTTGTTTACTTGAGTCCTATACATTTGATGACATAAGTATCTATACATATTATATGGCTACAGCATGGTTACACTGGTCAATGTAAAGTAAAATACGAGGACCTAGCATATAATATAACGATAACACAAGAATTTATTAAGATAGCATAGTACCTACTAATAATATAAATAGTAATAAATTATATTAGACCAGAGACACTTACTAAGAGTTTTCACCTGTACTGTGTGTAATATCAAAGTTACATTGACCTACTCCGGCCACCCGCACTACATTCTTATTCAGATACTTTTATTCCAAATTAAAAATCATGATATTCATGATTAAATATAATTGAATGGGAATAAGTTATTTTTATTCAATTTTCCCACATACAAATTATTCTCGTCGAAATTATTTGAATAATTTTGACGGGAATAAGATCGAACTGATTTTATTCTTATGAATTTTCATTCAAATAATGATTTTATTCTTGAGTGTGTCCAACACTGCTCCTAAAGCATATTTTGTATATATCTTCATAAAACAAGGCACTATAACAAGTTTATACCTTTTCCAAACATATGAACGGGCAGCATATGTCAAGAGTTGTTTTCAAAACTTATTTTAGAATATCACTTAAGAAAAAAACACAATTATTATTGTGAAATAACCTTTGTTGCACAGTGCACTGGTGAAAAAAATTATCTAAGTTACTCTTTAGATATATTATTAAAATTAGGGACCAACTAAAGTCAACGACCATAAACGCCAATATCATAGATAATGACCCAATAATTTCCCGCATGTTTTCGACTGACAACTGCCCGAATGGAATTTAATAGAAGAAATATATAATGTATGTGTCTAATTAGTGCTTTAATTAGGTACACATTTCATCCTAGATGTCGGACGTGAAGCACCTGGATTAACGTATGCGGAATGAAATCTGCACAAAGTTTAATATTATATTAAATAAATGATATCATTATTATTTTCTTGAACATGTACGTTTTTTAATATCGATTTTAACAAGTATTCATGCAAGATAAAAACTACTTGAATCCAAAGTGTATAACTTTAGTTTTATGATACTTTATCCATTGATGTCGAAAAAACAAATGTTAGCATTTTTCTTGCCTCTAATTTTATCTTCTGTAGGAAAACTTTTTAAATAAAAATCCTTTGCTCATTATATTTAATATTCTTGTTAATTGGTCTATTGATACTTACTCATTATGCTAAAAATATTTAATTGAAATTAGCTATAAGTCGTTCACAGTGACATCCGTTACTGAAAAAGCAGTGTTTTTTACACTTTTTGATCAAATGGCGAAGTCATATTTTCAAAGTTGTATATTTTTATTTTCCGTGTTGATAGGCTTGCTCTTTGTTTATGTTTCGTAATGCCCATGGTTTGAGGATGTTTTTCATCAATTTTGTTGTCATATTTAGAAGTATTTCTGAGCTCCCTATTCGATTTTGTGATTCGGGTTAACGTAATTTCCTTTATTCGAGCTCTTTCTGAAAAGTGGCTGTAGCCAAATTGTTACATTATACGTACACTAGGGTTTCTAATATCATTAATTATTGGAAACGAAAAGAATGCGAGATTTTTATAAAACAGTGTTTCAAATCTTGCCTTCTTCTAAAAAATCAGAATCATCGTCGATTTTGGCCTTAGCAAATGTGTCTTGTGGAAAATACATGCAGTTGTGCGACATTGTTCTACTCAATTGGCCATAATTTCTAAAGAAAGATGAAAGATGCCAAACCCGACAAAACTATCCAATTTAATTAGTTAAATTTAATTTTTTTATTTTGTTTTTACTTGTTCAAAATTTGTGCAAAGTTCACTCCGCATACGTTAGACACTAATAACCCAATTCTCCCGAGTAATAAAAAATATTTCCGGGCAAATACTGCTAGAAAATTTACGTTTTGCGTAAAAGACGATATCACACACAAAAAACCGTACTACGAAAAACACGCTTACACATACACAAGCTTCGTAATATCAAACATAATATATATCCATCTATAGGCATTGTCATAGCTACTGATCGAACACCGGTAGCATTTTGTTATTTTGACGTCCAACGTAGTGTAAATATGGATAAGCATAAGCCTATATTGTTTAAAAATAATTAATTAATGAATAAGAAAATAAACTTATGTAAAACTACCTTACCTTGAGGTGTGGATGAATCAGCAGACACATGCTCACCGGTGTGACGATATTGAGTTAAGAATAGCCTGCGCTCTATTTAGGAGTCCTGCGTTTGTTTGCCAGCAATATGTGTCATTGTTAACTAATTTAAGTAACAGTCTCCGCCAGATGTTACGACATTGCATCTTGGAAATTAAACAATATCCTTTTTCTATCTTTAAATATTTGTCGTATGCACAGATTTTATTTTATGATTTTCGAATGTAAACCGCCGCCTAATTCTACTACAAACGAACAAAATCATTAAGCCGGGTTTACTTTAATTTGAATGGTCCATTTCTTTATGGATAAAGATATATAATGCTTTATATACAGGGTGTTTGGTCAGCGGTGTCGGAGCTTTTAAGGGCTTAAACTACAATCAATTTCATATTCAATACAATATTTGACGAGGATGTCCCATACGAAATGCCGTTCTTATAATACTTCTGAAAAAGATGGAAAGGCGATACTCGTATTCAGTAGTTCATTCTAGACATCAAAATAAACAAAAAAATATTATGATACCTAATGTCAAATTCCACAAAAAAAAAAAGATTTTTTTAAGACTTTTTGTATTCTTTTTAACATTTCCAATACTTTATATCATGACAACCATTTTTTTTTAATAAATTTTTTGAATGATTATAGGGACATGTTTTTTCGTCAAGTCTCTTCTTATTTTTTGATTGTCAGGTAAAAGGTGTGATAATATTAGAACACATTGTGGTAGCATTGTAATCAAAAAAAAGTTTGATGACGAGTTACGTCGAAAAACTTATTTAGAAAAAAGTTTAATTATCTCTGGAACCAATCCGAATCCGGGAAATTTTATATAACATTAAATAATCTAAATATGCTCAAGAATTCTGCATCAAAATCTTTCTGAATGCTCACGAGCACCGTGTATAGGTAATGTGTTGTGTGTGTATCTGTGTATAGTGTCCATACAAGATTTCAGAAGTTGATTCAATTACTCATAATTGCCATTTCAACATAAATAAATAAATAATATAATATAAATATGCCAAATTAGGAATCTATACCTATCGGAATAAGAATCAATTACTACAAAGCAAGCTGTTTGTTATAGTTATATTATTATATTAATTACACGTGAGCACGAATATTTTTAACTAACGACATGATTGGTTAAGAGTAACGTAAACATTATCAAGTAAAACACGATACCGTTTAGCCAGTTAATTAATTGCTCTGACCGAGAGCGAGCCCGTTAAGTGCGGCAACGTTCGTCACTGCCATCGCTGGTTCGTTATGGAATTAAGTAATGAATGCGATGAAAACTGCATCGCAGTAGAGAACGTTTTTGGAGTTTGCAACTTTGCACCCCTGTAACTATTTTGATTTTATTCGTCGTTGCATTAGCATTACAGTGATTTGTGATTTACAAACCTATCATTTTACTTGCTGATGATTATTATCTGATCGTACCAGGGCGATTTATTAAGTCAGTGATCTTTTTATTCTAACGCTTAGGCTCTGTGCACACTCGCGATTTGTTAGCGAGTTTTGTATGGAGGCGAGATCGCCGCGTGCAATATTTTTTTTGTATAGAAATCGCTTTCATATCGTCCAAGTGAATCGCTAGTGTGAACAGGCCCTTATGTATCTGGTAGTTAACTGGTATGTTTTTTATGCTGGCGAGAAAAGAAAAAAATTGAGTCCATATGTTAGATGTGGTCGGAAAATTGTAGGAAAATGGAGATAAGTAAATTTCGTTTGCTAATTAAGCATTAGTTTTTACGAGGAACGATTATAAAAGGGACTGAAGTCCGGCTTAAAAAGTAGGCATTATGGGGAATATGCTCCATCCCATGGAATGGTTCACAAATGGTTTACGGAATTTCGTTGTGGACGGTGTATCACCAAATGACGCGCAACGCTCTGGGAGGCCGATTGAAGCTACCTCTAAAGATATGATAAACAAAGTCCATGATATTGTTGTAGATGACCGTCGAGTTGAGTGAGACTGTACACATTTCATCTGAACACGCGGATAGGAAGTACATCCACGTTGAAAACGTAGCGGCAGCTCATGGCAGGTCTACTGGTTATTTGCGGAACAGAATCTGAGCATCTACCGCGAACCACGATTGATGTGTTGCTTCTCTGTCACTATTTTGAATACGTGGGTAAGTGTGACAGTGAGACCGATCGTGGTTCATTAGTGTGACAGAGAAAAATCTTCGAAATTGCAAACTTCGGTGTTCGCGAATCCAATCATGCATTTTGAAGGAATCCAAACGCCGGACAAGGGTCGTAGAAGTCTTTCAAGTTCAAGAAACTGAGCGTAAGTATTCAAAAGTCGATCCATGAAGTGTTCAAATATCGTGCAAGGACCATAGTGTTGCAATAAAATCGATAGTCCGAAATTCATGCTGGGATCATTAAATAAAGTCCGTAAATCATTAATTAATGATTTACGGAATTATCCGAATACGCCCGAATCGCCAAATCGCCATCAAACAAAACCGTTTTTTGTATCAATGAGTTTAACATCGACGTACCAATAGTATTTTATGCAACCCTTGTTTAAGAGAGGTCAAAAAAGGTGAGTGGTGTGGGTAACAATTTGAGGCGTAGCATTCATCAGGAATGACATTTAAAATTAGGTTGACAGCTATGTATTTCATTACGGCTTGTATACTCGAGGTGGCTTAAAATCCCAAAAACGCACTGCGTGTATTTATAGGATGTAGACAATATAGACTTATCTTGACATCTGTAAGCTAGGGGCTTAAAGGTGTGTTCACAACTCTGTAAATGACAAATAAAATTACGGGAGTAGAAAAAGTACTATTATGAAACCGGAATCAGAAAGGGATTCAAAAGTACTGAAGTGTTGACACAACATTTACCAATAAAAGAGTTGTGTATACATGTATTGAGTGATTAATTAATCTATTGTCTGTAAATCTCCGCACTTTACCTATATATCCTAGACTGACTTACATACTGTTGTGTCAACAGTATGTAAGTCAATACTTTCGAATCCCTTGTGAGGCATTAAAATAAATTAGACAAGTTCTGTGTTTTATTAGTTTAGTAAGAGTATAAGTAGTCACAAATTAAAATTCAGTTTGTACATCTTCAAAATCTTTACATATAAATATAACTACACGGTTAAATTAAACGGAACCTTAAAAATAAATTAGACACGTTCTGTGTTTTATTAGTTTACTAGGATTATAAGTAGTAACAAATTAAAATTCAGTTTGTGCATCTTCAAAGTCTTTGCATATAAATATAACTACACGGTTGAATTCACGTGTATTTAGTCACGCGCATATATGCTGTAAATATATTATTATCAAATTGAAACCTTACATACTATGGTAAGGCTTAGTAGACGTAGGTACTTTACGGATGGGTTTATTGAGGTCGTGCCTGTGATTGAAGCAGGCTTTGAGACGTGTCACTTGATTTAATTAAGAGCAGTTTTACCGCCCATTCTTCCCTTCTGAACGCTTGGTAATGGTTCCTCGGTTGTCATTTAATTTCGGTGCACGCTGACATGCAAAATTTATCTTGATATTTAAATATGTGTGTTCTGTTACTTTTCTTCAAAAGCAGGCTTCTTTCGGTACTTTGCAATCCTAGGGCTGCCAAGTAGTTACGAAACGTCATTACAATATCAAATTCAGTCATCGAACCAGGTACATAATACTATCGTGTCCAATTTATTTATTTACTTAATCTTTATCGCACGATAAAAAAATACAAATGGCGGATTTAATACCTTAAAGCATTTTACCAGTCAACCATTACATACGTTACCTGCGTTAATTTAACGTAGGTAATGTAAACATTTCAGTGAAAGTTTGGTAAAATTAATATTACGTATATTCCAACAAATTTACTTTGTCTTGTTTATATTCATCTAAAATCGAATAACGTCGGAAGGCATAAATCTGCCTCCGTAAATCAGTAAGCCAGACTAGTCGCTAGTTGTGTGCGTTTAGGGTTTAGGTATGCTGTTAGGTTCATATTACAGTAACGAGTGTGCGTTGAAAATCAGCACTATTCTTGATGCATCCTGTATAAATATGAGTTTTACGTATCCAATATATGTATCTAAGAAAAGTACGGAGACTGAATTAATAACAAAGTTCTCGAGACTCTTGATGACAGCTAACACGAGTAATGCATTAAAACCAACGGTAATGCCACTTTTAAATAAATTGTTTTAAGAAGGCTTTTTATGGATTGCGAACAACGATCGACTTCTGATGCAGAACAAATTTTGTAGCGATATAAAATGGGTTTTCCTAACTTGATATTTTTTAGTTATTATCTGACTGCTGTATAATGTCAGGCATTTGATGGATCTAGGGATTGCAATCGAGCAGTGTTTTCAATCCAGCAGGATTTTTGCTGGATCGGGGTCAATCCAGCTGGATCCAGCGCGGATCCAGCAGGTAGGAAAAATACCAAAAAACTTCTTTTTGCAATTAAACAGGTACTTTTGCACCGGAAACGGCAAGGGACGGGGTTGTAATGTGATAAGCTGTGTGTGTGCATTAATAGTTATTTATGTGGCTGGCGCATAATAAGAGGCATTAAACATGAGTGTGGTTTTATAAAACGAGCCGTAGGCGAGTTTCATAATAAGATCACACGAGTGTTTAATGCCTTATTATGTACAGTCACATACATAACTTTATCTACATCCATATCATTAGTTTAGAATGACAATTTACCTTTATTTTCATTGATATCCACTAAGTAATTACCTCTAAATATAAAAATTCAAATCAGTTGAAATCACTCAATTTGAGTAAGGATATCCTACAATAAATATTTATTGAAAAAAAAAACAACAAAAAGAAGTTGACTTCATAATGTTAAAATTAATATCATGACGACGATACTTTAATGTCAACATTATGATGCACTGTACTCTGCCTGTACTTTAATGTTAACATTATGATACAGCCACAGACACCGATCTCTTAATATAGGTCATTACATTACCGCTTCTGAATACATAACAGGGAAATTATGATATTCCTGTAGATAAATGTTAATTTAATTTTAGTAATTTGTGTAATTTCTAAGTTATAATTTTTTGTAGTTCTCTAATTTGTAATAATTTATACAATAAATATTTTATTATTAATAATATTTAATATAATGAAAGGGAGGATAAAAACGCGCAATTTTGTGAGCATTATGTATTAATTAAAACTTTCCTTTGTGATCTTTAAATTGAGATCAAACAAATAGCTTATTAAATATAATTAGGTAATCATTCAAACTTAAATTAAAACTGCTATTGAGATCAATAGACACATATTTTTTTGGAGAACTCTTAAAATGAGATCTCAATAAGCAGATTGTGTTAAGAGTGCTGTCACCCAATCTGCTTCTAAAAGGAGTGCATTGGAATCCGAATGAAACATTTTTTTTTAAACAAGCTGGAGGCTGTCAACTTCACGCGAATCTTTCTACCCAAACTATCAACTTTGCCCGCAAATAACATAGGTACCCAAATCGTTTGATCACCATTTGTGTGCGTTAGTTCAGTATAAGTTTTTTTTTTAACAAAATTGAGAGGGCCAGCTTCACGCTCCCACCCCAAAACCTATTTTATGATTTCTACTGAATACAATCGATAGATATTCGTTAGTTCACCTGTATTCGGTACTTAATATCGTTAGGAATCTTAGGACCCGATTAGGACTATAGTTTTTTTTTATCAATGTGAGGCGGTCAAATTCATCACTCTACCACCCCATAACAGAATTTACAATTTACAGCAAATGGTAGGTATTCGCTAGTTATAACTGCTTCTCTATGACCAGGGCCCGTAATTTTCATGCCGATGACATCAATTTGACGTCACGCTCCATTTAGGGTGATTAAAA
This sequence comes from Thaumatotibia leucotreta, assembly GCA_025490895.1. Classification (NCBI taxonomy): domain Eukaryota; kingdom Metazoa; phylum Arthropoda; class Insecta; order Lepidoptera; family Tortricidae; genus Thaumatotibia; species Thaumatotibia leucotreta. The sequence continues at coordinate 15,384 of JALPQI010002480.1, forward strand.
TTAATCATTAGTCGTCAATCATTCTAATCATGTACAAATTACTTCTAAAGTAGTATATGTATTCGTTTAATAAATAATACCTACTTGATACGTGCTTTACGTTAAAGAAGAATTATGTTTTCGACGTAATTATTGAAATTTGTTAACAATATCATTTAATAAAATGTATGTAAAAAACAAATCAAATAGTTTTATTTGTTTCACGTATCAAGAAGGTATTATTTATTTCACGTGTAAATGTACTACTTTCGAAATTATTTGTACATAATTAAACGGATCTGCAGTGCTAGATCGATAAGACCGAAAAATGCGCTGTATGCTGTATAGGTGTCATCGCCACTAAGATGAAGTTTCATATGAAATACACAAAAATGACGTCACGTTTGTATACTGTCAAATAAAGTAGGTACTCTTTTAAATACAGTTTCACAAAAATGCTCTTTTTTGGCTGTTTGCTAAAAACAACATAATCGCTATTAAATTTAAAAAATAGTTGTGATTGACTCATCAACCTTTCGATTCGCTATATTATATTATTTGCATTTGTTAAAGATTTTCGCCTTACATACTCACATACGTAAAAGGATTTAGTAATGGAGTCGCCTTCATATCGTTTCCCCTCTGCCAAAGAGGTTGGAAAATTGTTCATACCCGTTTATAAAAACTACTTCATTAATCGATTCTTTGCAGTCTTATAATCGTTATGTACCCGTAACAAGCTCCGTCAAAATGCCTGTATGTGCTATGTATGGGTCCATATTGGCACTTATACAATTTTTTCTTCGAATATTTTTACTAATAGGAGCATTCCATGAAAACATGTCGTAAGCGACACTGTCTTTTCAATACTTTTGAAAAATTAAATTAGTAAACTGAGTTACGGCATAATAATAACATATCAAGGCTTTAAGATTGACAGTGTTTCCTAACAGCTAGTATATTTTATTAGGGTAGCTACCATAGTGAGTCGTAAGCGACAAAAAGTAGATGTTTTCATGGAATGCTCCAATACCGTTTTTTACTCATAATCATCATTATTCCGAATTTTTTTTCTCATACTTTTTTTCTTACTAAAAATTATACTTCTACCTACAATGTTCATAACGATTTTTATTTCGAAATTTTATCCTCCTAAAGTCGTCAAGTAGATTAATCTATACTCATAAAGTTATTTGAAATAAATTGTTTATTTATAAACATTTTCCCATTAGGTTCACTGTTGTGGTATAATTCTTTTATGAATAACATAAACTATGTAGTCATAATGGGCTTTCTGCAGAAACTGTTGTGACATACTCAACTTAAGCATATTTCTTTGTGGCAGATTTCGAGTTGTTCGAATATTATTCGAGCATAATTTCGATGCTCCTATTTATGATGAGGCATAATCTGGATGTGCATAAAAAGTATCGGCATAGTTTGTTTTAGCATAACAGAGAAGGAATAATTACAACCTCTCAATATAATCGAGGTAGTAGTAATATTCTATACTTTACTTACTGTGTTACTGAGCTGAATACTTTCTAGGTTGTTTTTTTGTTTTTTTGTCTTTGAGGTTGTCTTCTAACCTAACCTATCCGAGTCGGATCTGCCCCGGAAGGTTTTGTTCGCTCGCTTCGCTCGCTCACTGCAGAAATTTTCACCCTCACAACAAATTCTGGCTGACGAAAAAGGCAAGTTTCGAACATGTGGCTACATGCCAAAAAAAATGCAAATCTAATTTCTGTCTTATAACACTCGGCGTAATTAATGATATGCCAAGATAGTTTCGGACAAAATAATATTCGAAATATTGTTATTTAAGCCAAGTGATGTTTCTGTCTCAATAAGTTGATGCCAAAATAGATTATACCAAGTCTGGTATGTCCTAAGCGTTTCGGACAAAAAAAGTTTAGAGCGAACCCGTTTAGTACAGTACCTACTCTGCCACAACCTGATATGTGCAGGTAGCTAGTTTACAGTAATAGTACGATTTATATTTAATTAAACAAAAATAATTCATACATAAAACCAGTACAGATAAAAATAAATACCTATAACATTAGAATATATAGCATAAAATAAGTATAGTGAAAAATTATATAAACATAAAAGTTAGTACTAAAAATAATGAAAAACAATATTATGAACATAAATAATTCTATGTGATGATGATTATGAACAAAGATTATTCTAAATACCGATCATTATGAAATTAAATTGTATAAGAAAAATTTTCGGAGTTCCAATAATCTAAGTTGCAATTTTATCAATACTTTGGCGCACCCGCTATGTATGGATTCAAAACTCGTTCAAATACATCATGTATACAAAATATGCGGTACCATTTCATATCTTGCCTTTATTTACAAATGATGCAATATGAACAAATGATCAATGATCCATATGCTGTAATATGAACAAGTACATATTACAGCATTTTATTTAAAAAAAAATCAAGAAAATCAAGCACCAGGGAATCGATAGCAAAATCGGTTTCAAAAATATCGCACACAATTCGTATTTTCATTTTTGACTGATGGAGAAAGTTTGAAATTTATTGTATACTCGTATTTTCGATGTTGGTCCCACACTGAAGGTTCATCGTAATGGTTGATAGAGTCGGTCGGTAGCGGGAAAGATCGTCGTTTTGTTCCATCCTGTATAACGAAGTTGACCAGTTGGCCAATGTACTTTGCCGAAAGGGGTGGCAGTCGCTGGCAGCAGCTAGTACGCTATAAAAACAATAATAGCTGTGGTAACAAATGATACAGTTTGTATAAATCAGGGGCCGAAGTGCACACTTGAAATATACCGACCATTTACGAGTAATGGATGCAATCACTAGCGGATATAAAGGGTTTTACAAATCGCTCTCGCACCACTCACCGCAGCCTTTGAACTTACAGTAACACCAAAGACAGGCCTTTAAGCCAACGCCACAAATGGATTAATCTTTTTTCTTGTGGATTTTATTAACCATGTTTAAATTATGTTCAAAAAATGTTAACTTATACCTACACATTACAATTAAATTGACATAGTTTGAACAAACTTTCAGATATCTAAATATCGTACGGTTTAATCGTCTAATAATTGATAATTGCAAATAGCTCTCCCTGTATAACAACTTGCACCCCACGCCCTCCACTTCGTCCGTATTGTTTTCCCATATCTTATTGAATGCATTTAAAATAGACCGAATAGTTATTTTACAAAATGAAAAAAGACTAGTCGGTAAACAGATAGTGTACTGCTTCTGTCCTTCCAAGCTATAAAATTAATTTTATGAAAATATTTTTATAATTCAAGATACGGAACGATTAAAGAAAATTGAGAAACTGTTTTGCGAATATATTTTGAAAAGTCAGATTCAAGTGCATAAATAGGAAAAATAAAAATAGCTATCGCGAGCCGTGCTACGATTCGAACGTACTTCGTAACTACCTAGTCGGTCCTTAAGTTCTGTCATAAAGATTTTGTCTTGTAAAACATTGTAAAAAGGACGAATACAAAAAACCTAACATGTTTTGAAAGCTTATTTTATGGTGATAAAATTGCGTTATAATTGTTTTGAAATGAATATTCACATTTTGTGCCATTCCTTTTAAACTTGAGACTCTTAGAGTGTGAATGACAAATAAAAGTACGGCGAGTAGAAAAAATATATTACGACCCGATAGTCATTTTCTCTTGTTTCTTTTTGATAAATAATTGTACTAACGATATTTACCATATTATTGAAGATCACCTTTAATCAATCATTAGTGGTACTTTATATTGCAATAATAGTCTACCACAATCTGCAATCATTTAACGACCAAAAGCGTCCACGCGGGGTTGATTATGACATTGTCCGGCAGTTCCGTCACTGGCACCGCTATGCGAAGGTTTGGCTGGAGGCATCGCGGGTGCATTTGTAATGCAAATTGTTGCGTTCACCGCGCCGCCCGTTTTGCTTTACGCCTTGCTTGCTTCAACCGTAGTCATTATTGTGAAAAATATTCATCAAACCGTACCTACACTTAGGTGCAAAAGTGTCCCGATGTTATTATTTCAATGAAATGTAAAAAAAAATATGACACTTAAAATATTTCTATAATACTTATAGTGGTATTGTTCATGATTTAAGTATCTTCCGAACAGACTAGCACATCATCTACATATAAAACAGATTGGTGTAGATATTTAGAAACTAAAAGATTAAAATTTTACCCTTTTTATATTTCTTTTTAAAGTTTTTGTGTCAAAATATCTACGACTATCTGTATTATTATGAAGCGAATATGTAAGTCTGTTTGGACGAAAATTAAATCATGAACAATACCACAGTAAGTATTTCAGAAATATTTTAAGTATTTACATTTAATTGAGATTTGTACCCAACTGTATTATCGTTAGTCTGAAATCAATAAGGATCGCCAAAATGACTGGCGTTTGTCCGATCCTTAGAAATCAAGTAGAGGATAATAATTTACTTAAAGCTTTTAGTTCTACTTTAATTATATGTTTACACAGATTGATCCACAGTATTGCTGTTGTTAAAAATATTTCCAAGTGTTTCACGATTATTGTATAGGAGGTTTTTCTCACCCTGAGAAGAATGATGGAATAATGCTATTGACTCCTAAAATATCATGTGAAAGTACTGCGAGAAGATATCTTTAACAGATTCGCTCGACACAAGCGGAACCTTATCATATTTCAAACGAATAAATAAGAACAGAGGTAAGAAGCGTGCAGTGAAACCAAGTCAAAGCCATAATATTAGATGGGTATTAGAAGCGCTCCGATTGCTTTGATCGGCGGCACTTCTAATAGTTCTTATGTTCAAGCTCTCTGTGCGAAAACGCAAGGTATTTTTAATTTAAGTTACTTAAGGACCATTACTAAATGAAAGAAAACAAATTACCGACTGTTTTCTTTCCACGGACATCCATAATAAGTGGCTTTTATTGGTATTTTTGTCATTAAACGCCTTTTTATATTAGTTAATAATAATTCTTGAAAAAAACGTCATACAAAAAATTTGCATGATTATGTTAAAAAGGATCATTTGTCTATGTTATTTTGGCATGCTCAACTTACCTCTGTATCGGTGCTGAGCATACATGACTTTTTCACTTTATGGTATTATTCTGTGAAATTCTAAACGAAAAAGAAAGTGTCTGGAGAAGTTTCCTATCAACTACAATATATTTGACAATTTAAAAACCTTACTAAAAAAATGCTTAGGAATTACAGAGCGATAAACTTTGTGTTCAACTAGCCCCTCTTTACTGGAATAGAAAAATTAAGAAAGAAAATATTAATATGGCAAGCAATTTGTCAATGCGGGCTGAAATCAAAACCCTATTTTAAACGAGAACTGTAAATGCTCAAGTTTACCTTGACGAATGTCTACTAAAGAGATTATTGCCTTTAATCAAGAAGCATAGGATGCCTACATTATTCAGGCCAGACTATATTTTAATTATAAAGAGTAGTACTGTATACTACCACTGATTACCATAGCTCAAAAAATATTATTCCGTTATTCAGAGTCTGAATAACAGAATAATATTTTTTGAATCCATTCTCATTACTTCTTGAACACCCCTCGTACGTTGCCCTCTCAAGATGGGTCACCCACTAATCATGATAGTAAAGCTTGCAGGATACTTTCTTTTAGCAAACTTTGCAACTGTTGTCCACAGGGTGACGTGACAGAATTACAGCCCATACCGCTTTTATAGCATTTTGATAATAAAAAGTCACCAAAATTTACCTCTTCAATCAAAAATCGCAAAACAGCTCCTATATTGAGGTACATCATTCAAAAACTAAGGAAAAAAATAAAAAAGTACTTCACAGTTCGAATTGAAAATATCTTCCGTTATACATTTTATATAAGCTAGCAGGATAATTTTTAGTTATTTTGCCTTTGACGGTAATTACATAAAATACATTCTTATATATGTTTATTTAAAATTCTAAATCAAAGTGTAAAAAACCAAGAATATGTAAAAAAAAACCTTGAATAAACAAAACAAACGCACTGTGTATTTTTTTATCGATGCCAAATAATAATTTTAGCAGAATTCAAAGTATTAAGTTTACCCATATACAACCAGTGTGCGGGTTGCCGTCTTGACCGCGTTCCAGTAACGGTATCTACTCCGAAGCATTTCTCTGCGCCTGGCACACTTCGTGCGTACATTCACCTCTGCCGTCAGTTTATAACGGCATTATATCTTCTTAACACAGAATTTTATGTATAGTCAGTTTACAGAAAAGTTTGTCCAAAAGCAGGTAAACAAGGGTCAATGAACTTTACATCGCTTGTACAGTATGTATACTACTAAACAGCTGTTTAGATATCCTAGAAGGCTTCCTGATTAACTTAGATAAATTTTAATATAAAAATATTATGATGAGAAGTTTATTGGGTAGTGTACAGGGTGAACGATATGAAGTGTTACCAAGTAGATTTTTATAAGTCTGTTGTCAAAGTAATAGCGGCTTATTATCCGAAATATGTTTTGGACACCGCATTGAAGTCTTAGGCACGCAAACATTTGGGTTGTAGACCGCAAACATAAGAACGAAACTGAGCTTCGGCTTATAAACCTCGTAAGAACTAAATATGGCTGAAACCCGAATTTAACGTGTCATTACAACAGTGCAGTGAGTTTCGGACTTTTTATCTGGTCTATTTTGAAGAGATAGGGGAGAGCAATTAAACATGCTAGTATAAACGCAACGAAGAAAGCGCTCGTAGGTATATCACTGGCACATACTAATACCTAGTGGTCAAAAACGTGCTGCGAGCAAAAAAATTTTTTCCATTTGAAGAAAAAGGTAGTATATTGACAAAAAAGTTAATTTAATCACAAAATGTAATATCTTTTATCTTGTTTTTTCTTACGTGTAGTAAAAAAATCGTTGCGGCTAAAAATCGCAGTCCTTTGAAATTGGTAACACTTCATAATTATGGTTCACCCTGTAGATTAAGAATATTTAAGAAAGAATAGTACACTGCCTTCCAATTGAACTACAGCGACTTACCCCTTATTCATAAATATCTCTTACGGCCTGTTTCACAATTTCCGAATAAAATATCAGTCAGACAACATACTCTACTTTCCTGATCCTCCGTTTATATGCCTGGGGTAAAGGATAGTGATAGACTACCAGCGAGTAAAGATTGTTCCAGAAGCACTGAAGAGACAAATAAGGTAAATCGCAGTACGTTCGAGAGATGGCGTCAAGCTCCCCAATTACAGCTCATTACGAATCTCGGCCACGGCCGATAGTCCCGGCCATTTTAGGCCGAGTGCCGAGAGGGATATCTCGGCTCGATTTTTGGCCGAGAATGCCGAGACCGAAACCGAGATCTCGGTCGGACCTTAGAGACAAATGTCATAGTCATAAAGGCTGAAATTTTAGTTTAACATGTTCGCCTCCGGTACTGTTTCACTAAGTGCTTATACTATGCCGATCGAAATTGTCTGATAAGTAGAAATCCTATGCCAGTGACACGCATGTGTGACCGAAAAGATTGTATTCCTATGCCGGCGACACACACTTGTGTCAAAAATGTTCGTATTTCGATGCGACTGGCATAGGAGTGAGAACTTGATTAATGCTAGTGGCATAAGGATGAGATTACTTTGAACACGTATGTGTGTCACTGGCATAGGAATACAGTTTTTTCGGTCACATATGTGTGTCAACGGCGTGGAACGTGTTAAAAAAAATATTGTTATCTTACATTTAAATTGAGAATTTCGACTTCGATAATATATTTTTATTAAAACCAATAATTTGAAGTATTTGGGTTAATCAACTTTTTTCTTGTTATTACTATGGTTACGGTCATCCGAGTGGTTTTATGCAAAATTATGCTGCTTAAACTCGTAAAATTTTACAAGTCTCAATAAAAAAAATAAAGTTAAACATTGTCTTCGAGTAAGAGCTAGAGATTACCAAACTGTAGTGGAGTTGGGCAGGACACATTGCCAGGCAGGGTGACCAACATTTTAGCGGATTGGTGGCCGCTTTCAGATGGGAGAAGCGCAGGGCGTCCGACCGCTCGATGGGTGGACGATATTCGGAAGAATACGGATCACTTTTGGATGAGGTTAGCTCAGGACCAGGACCAGTGGCGTACAAGAAGAGAGGCCTATGCTCCGCAGTGGGTGACTAACGGCTGAATATGATGATGATGATGATGAAGAGCTAGAGTCTGGCAAATGAAAGATGAGAATGAGAAATCGCGGCAAATTCAAAAATATAGACTATGGTATCACTGGGTTTCACCTCGACAATCAGTCTTGTAATATATTTAAAACTTGTTAAATACAGATATTTAGTACCTACAATCCAAATTAATATAAACAATTATACATATTTTATGTACAACGTAGCTGTTCCGTGAAATTTTGTCTTTGTCTGCATGACACGATGCATTAGATTGACCCATGTTATAAATCGATTTCCATATCAAGTTTTAAGCCAATGATTTAAACACTTTGATATAACACTATTATTTATGTCTATATAATTATAGTAACGATTTGTAAATTGTTTCATCGCAAAATGGGTGTAATCATGATTAACACTACCAGCTAGTAAAAAAATATTTAAATAAGTTAATATATACACCTGACGAATTAGCGGAACGCTTAACAAGAGGAGTTTGCCAAATGTTAAGCAAATTCTGCCGGTGTGTGTATTTTTAATAAATAAGAAACTCGTCATCATCATCATTAATCTTCAGAGCTACGCTATTGTCGGTGGAGTAATCGCCATTCCTCTCTTTTCTGTGACTCGACTACTAACTACTTTTCAATATTTATATTTTTTATTCAGAATAATTAAAGTCAGTATTTAAAAATTCATACAATGATTCATTAAAGCTATGTATTTGTGTCATTATCACTGCCAACACTGATAATAAACTAATTCACTGCATTTTTTTGTGACATTGTCTCTTTCTCTGTACTTATGCTCCACGTGAATGACATGGTCAGTCATGGTTTTCAAATTGAAGCAGTTATACTCACAAACTTTTTTCTTTCATCTCCAACTCGCATAACTATTCTACCGTATTGATAGCGTTAACTCCTTCAACATCTCCCAGTCCTTCTGGTAAAAAAAAACAAATGTCCATTTTAAATTAACCTAACATAAGTACAAACGCATATTTATTATAGTCGATAGTATATTAGATAATGAGTACGAGAAAATCAGCAGTATATTTCGATGCAAGTGCAAAAAAATTTTTTTCCTAACTAGTGCGCAAAAATGAACGAAGCGCACGATTCGCCCGCGGTAATTTCTCTTTTTGACGCACTTGTTATGAAAAAAATCGTCCCTTACACGTGCAAAATTTTTTTTAACTCGTTTCACTCGGGCTGTTGGAGCCCTCGCCGGAAAAAGTTTTCCCGCACTAGTTAGGAAATGTACTATTTTCGACGAAGGTGAAAGTTGTAGCCCGAGTGAAACGAGGGCGACAATCACCCGAGTTAAAAATAAGTTTTTACACGTGTATCGAACGACTTTTTTCATAACAAGTATCTTAAAAGCAGATATTTACGCACGCGAAGCAGGCGCAAAATTCTACTTTTCCGCACTCGTTAGGAAATGGTACATTATGACACAAGTGCGAAAAACATGAAATTCGAAATTAGTGGCGATGTTTTAAAACACGACCGATTCGTAACTCCTGTCGATTTAAAACACTCCCTGTTTTAAATCGACACGAGTTATGAATTTCGTTTTTGCACGTGTCTGGTACGACGTTTTTTAGTACAGATGGCCCTCCGAAGTTTTGGACCTGACGTAAAATGATACACTTCTCGCACTAGAGCCTAAAAAGGCACCATCTGTACTAAAAATGATTTTTCGTGTTAACCGTGTCTGGTTTTTCTTTATATTTACTTATTATAGTATGCAACAGCTTACGAACATTACTTTTCATAGTTTCTTTCATCATAAACACCTTAAAACTTTGCAATTGTGGAATGCGAGCAATGGATGTCAAGTCGAACGAACAATTCAGTTTGTGATGCCATATAAAAAGTTCCGCAAATACTCATTCTCATCTTTCGTTTACCAGACTCTATATCCATACATAAACTTAAAAATGGGCGCGGCTTGTTTGGTAAGAATAATCCGGGAAGAAAAATAACAGTGACGGTAACCCGAAATGTAAATCTGGTTAAATCGTCGTTTGAAAACTCCCTCTACTTCCGTCAATGTAGCAGCGGATAAATTACAAATATCTTAGTCGTCTGTTGCCAGAATGAAGAGAAACGATCTAGGTTAACAAGCATAAGATAAGGTACCCGTGTACCCGTGTATTAATTACACGTTCCTAACGGGTAAGAAACCAGTTTCCCGGTAGCAAAGAAACGGATACGCTGAGACAGGTACACGAAACCCGTGCACAAATAATGTACCACTTGCACTATGTCTTTATTAAAAACTTAACTTAAATGTTTTTTTTTGAAAATCACCCCTTACTTCGTGTGATTCGATCGGCTCGTTCAATAAATCGGACTACATTTCTTTTTTCTCGCTGCCTCGATCGATCCGACAATACGTATCCTACTTTTCAAAGTCTCGTAGTCCTACTATCGTACTAATGGGATTTTAAAAGTTCGTCTAGCAGCCCAATCGATACTTTGTAAAATACTCTTATCTCGATCACACAAATTTCATATTTTCTGGTGCAGCGAATATACCTACACAGCCTGCTAAGTTAGGTTTCCTGGCGTCTGAGGTAACACACTATTATTACTTAAATGAAAATTTTGGGATTGCTGGGGAAATGCTCTCCACAACATGTCCTTTAGTTATTTTGTACTCTTATTCTATAGTACGTTTTATTACATACGTACATAAAAATACATACATACGTTACGTTTCAATAAATCACAAAACATCAGGCAGTGTGGTTGTGGTTTCCGGGGAGCACGAAATATGAAGAGTCGCCAGTAAGCAACGCTCAACTCTGTGCTAAGATCAGCGATAACGGTGATAACTGTTGCTATGAATACATTGTTTGGGGCCAAAAAATAAAAGGGTGTAGTATTAATCCTAAGTGATAGAAAAAAAATCTTTTCAGTATTTTGTGTACGGACGTTAGCGTCCTGTGTTTCTCGTTTACCGGTTGTGCTTTAGCCATTTTCCTTAACTGTTGAAATTAAAGAAAGGATGAATTATTGGTTAAACAAAATATATTGTTTTCCGGGGCGCGAAGCCATTCCTCGCGTGCGTATGATTACCTAGCTTGCATGCTGTTGTAATGTATTCATATTTTCACCACCTTTGCATCCTTAATATTTCGTTTCCTGTAGGTGATTTCGGCATGTTACTGAATTTAGTGTTATGTGATATTGTTGTTCTCAGTTTATGTTGTTTCTGTGTGCAGACATCTGCTTTCTATTCCAACTTGAGCCTAAATACGTGCCCGAATACATTTGAAAGCATTTTGAAAAGTCAGACATGATCCTTAAAATCCTTTCGCCTCCTATGGTTTTACTTCATAGATCCAAGCTTTATCACATAAGTACGAATGTCGCGTGCTTTATTTATTTTCATGAGATACCCTAACAGTCTTTTAACCAAGATAGCGTGTATGTTTGATAAAAAAAACTAAGAGTAAAAAAAACTTTACTTTCATACAAAATAATTCGGCATGCAATGTTTCAGGACGTAAGATTAATTTTGTTAGTCACAACTGTCAATAGGTTTCCGATACTCCCATGTGTTAAATTAATGTTCAATCGGCATTAGATATAATACCGCGTATAAATCTAATACGGGCGATCAATTAAACCAGGCATGGAATTTATCAATGTAACAATGGATTACGAGATTTTTTTAAGATGACCCCACAGATTTTTTTTTTTTGAGATTTTCAGAGCAGCAATGTAGGTACGAACACTTTTTACACAGATCAGTATAGATAGCTAACGGAGGCATGGCACATGTCGCAGCACAGGACTAAGATGACAAAGAATGATCGACAACGATTAAAAGCATAACCAAAAACGAAACGCAAGTGTGTGCGTAAATTTGTCTATGTGTGGTCAGGAATAGGGTTGCCTATTACAACAGAGCAATTATCTATCGATGTTTGACTGTTTTATCAACAACATGGTATTTTTTATCTTCGTTTTTTGCTATAAGTTTTATAGTACAATGTGAATTGAGGGTATCGAATTACAAATTGCAAACGTGTGTGAACTTAGCATCTGGCGTATCCCTTAAATTTAACAGAAATAATAAAAATCGTATAGTATCAAAAAAATCTCAGAAAACATAGTAAGGTCCTTCAAGTTTGTCTGATTAGGTATGTTTATCGAACGAATGTCGATATTGGTAGTTCAACGTTTAGTCAAGCTCTAGCGTAGCGTGACCATTTATATTTTTACACAAAATATCCTTTAATATTAACTGTTGTAATAAATTATTAGCGCACAGTGATAGGACAACTAACAATTAATGCTAGAAAGTTATAACTTACACGATTTAAATGCTACTAAATCGACAAAATATCGTTTGAAAACAATCAACCGGCAAATCAGATTTACCTGTGAAACAAGTGTTTGCCGTCATTTCTTCGGTGGGTAACATGGCAATCCTTTACACTACACGATACCACATCTATTAATCTATTAATTACTAGAATTAAATATAAAATCAGTTTTAAATAACAGTCTCCGTCGAGAAGGCTGATACGGCTGATATGTCACTTCGAAAGTGGGTACGCTTTTGGGATTGTTTTCTATCTCTTTTGCACTCGTGTAAAAGTCATATGACTGGTGGCTTCCCTTTCACACGCTTCCTTTCTCTATTAAGCGCTAGCGCGGATTCTAACTTTATGTGTCGCAGCGTTATGGCCGATTGGCCTTTTTAGTGTGACAGATGTGCGCCATATGAGCCAGTCTTACCTTACTTACCCGCGTCTGCAGCATGAGCTCGGACATATCCGCAAAATGCCGAATTGTGCCGTTATTTCTTCTAAAAATAGGAGTGTAAATAAAAATTTCAAGGACTATGAAGTCACGTACCACATGTAAGTATTGATTTTTTTAATTATTAGTTGACAAAACCACGTATTTTTACAAATAATATATAACAACAAACCGCTGACATAAATGTCATAATGATTTTTTCTTGGGCGTACCAAGTGGTTGAACTATTCAGTGACAAATTTTATGTGCGTTTTACATTGATGGCTTAGAATAGAAAGCAAGTTTTGTAACGATGCAATTTGGTAAGCGACCGTGCAATGTATCGAATTTCTAGTGATATTCACAACCACACTGTCATAGCTTGGTACGGCCGCTTGCGAGTAGAGGTGGGACCGACCGTGCCGATGACAAATAGTTAAATTTTTGACTAATATGAACTGAAATATGTAAACAAATTTACAGTTTCCACCGAGTTTGTGTGTTAAGTAAATTTATTTTGAGTACCTACCTGAATACTTAATTGTAGTGTATATTTAAAAATATCAAGGGAATCCGTGAGACCCAAATGCCGCGACGGGTAAATGGGCATTACATACTAAAGTCACTATGACCATTTCATAAAAAAGTTTGGTCGTTTTTCAGATTCCCAAATAATCCAAACATGAAGGAAAAATAGATAGATGCTACAGGTAGAGGTCCAAATTGGTTTTGGATAGATGCTACAGGTAGAGGTCCAAAGAGAGGTGTAATATGTTCGGACCACTTTCAAGAAAAGTGTTTCCAGTTACACAATAACAGCCGCAGGCTTTTTGATGTTGCCCAATCAAAAAGCCTGCGGCTTTTTTGTGCAACCTTGAAAATCTATCATATTATTTCAACGGTATGCATACCCTTTTATTTAATAAACAGACTACATGTAAACTGACTGTAAACATTTATTTTTGAAGCCTTTGATTTGCTTGGAATGCTTCAAAAATAAATGAGCTTAAAACGATACATATACATCTGAACAGATAACCAATCAAAAGTATATGTACCTTCATATTACCTGTCATTTTAATCTGTGCAAGTATCACATAAATATGTATGTAAGCAACTGAAAAGTCATAAATATCTGTACTAATATGAGCTGTACTATCTGACATGAGGTTGACATGTTATCATTAGCATATTTATAAATTTGTAGTCATTCAACTTTAAATCCAAAATGGCAAATATGGGTAAAAAGCAGCAAGCAAATACTAATGACAATTTTATGACGTCACACGTTAAGTGAAAGAAACAAAAGTATCATTGCACAGTACGGTACGCTACAATATGAACAATAACCACTGAAAAAACACTTGATTCTGGTGACAAAAGCGGTAATGGAAAAGTACTTGAATGTAGGCCTGCGCTATTTAACAACAAACGCGGCGCCCAAGTTGTCGAAAAGACGAGTTCTAAACAAATACTTGCATTTTACTGGCCAGTAGAATTGAAATAACCCTTAAATGCATAGTGATGTATACACGGTGGAATTTAATCGGTGAACAGGAACCCATTTTTCTAATTCAGTAATCGATGGCGGTCACGTTTATGTAGTACTTAAGTGGAACCAAGTTTTTTTTTAGCATAAATTTTTTTTATGTTGAAATTAAAATTTATTGTCACCCTACTAATGGTTTAGTCTGAAAAGTTTAATACCTCTTTTCAAACTATCAGCCATAGAAACTTAAAACATAAATGAGCAATAACCACTCACATGCTTTAATGTTTGCGATAGCCTCTATTCCTATGTAAAATAAGAGCGATGCATGGCTGATAGTTTGAAAAGAGGTATTAAACTTTTCAGACTAAACCATTAGTAGGGTGACAATAAATTTTAATTAAAGTTTAATTTCAACATAAAAATTTGTTATGCTAAAAAAAAAACTTGGTTCCACTTAAGTACTACATAAACGTGACCGCCATCGATTACTGAATTAGAAAAATGGGTTCCTGTTCACCGATTAAATTCCACCGTGTATAGGCATCATGTACTTTCAACCCTATTGACAACATGTCAGAATTCAAATTTGAATAAATCTTTGTCATGGTCATGCATTTAAGGGTTAAAAGTATTTTTGATGGCAATGCCTCTTTTTAATCTCATAATGTTTCATCTTACACTTAAAAAACTACACAACTCTATGCGTATACGCAGCAGTCGTGTCAAGATTCTTAGAAGATCATGTTACTTAAATTTTTATCAAAAGGGTTACTCACGCAATTCAAAGTCGATAATTGCTCGACATGTTTCCATCCATTTAGAGGATCCTTATCATGGAGTACCCGCGACCAAAGCCCGACGTTTGCTGCGGGCTTCCGCTCTGCTAGAGCGGGTGCTGGCCGCGGGCAGCGCTGACAGGGGCGGCGAAGGGGGAGAACTACCCTCATTGTCAGTTTAGTCGAAAAGCGGGTTACACACAACACTCACTACGTCACTAGGTAATAAGGGCTCGTCTACATTGTCTACCTATGCAATACCTAAAACGTAATTACGTGAGTAACCCGTTTGATAAATATTTTTTCTACTCCCGTACTTTTATTTGTCATTTACATGGTCGTGAATTCACCTATAAGCCCCCTACCTTACAGATGTCAAGATAAGTCTATATTGTCTATTCCACAGATTAAATATAGGGAAGATTCCGTGTATTAAGACATACCTAAACAAACTATTGTCATCCTTTACCATCTCAAGATGTATTCCATAAGGAAAAAGAGACAAACATGGTAGCTCTACTTGGTCGTGAATTCTATCAATGACTCCATTTTCTTGAATAATGCTACCAACCTGACTAGATAAGGTTTCATTACTATTAGTGTTGTCCAGTCTTCATCGTATGCTTTTATCGGCAATAATAATATTTTTACCAAATTAGGTAGCGAATACAGTAGGAATAAACCTTATTTCCTACTCAGAATCACGATCTTCTTCGATCCTTAATATGTCATGATTTCTAAATCTACATTTTAGGATAAAAATAAAATCACAAAGTTAATGATATATTTTATTTAATTAAAATGTCATAATAAGGGTTTTCTAAAACGTATGCCACTAATTGTCGCCACTTAGCGGTAAGGTCCCGCTAAGAAACATAATTATTAATTATCTAGCCTCAAAGAAAAACTAACTAGAAGGTATTTTTATTTTTTATATAATTTTATTAACTCGTACAAATCATTGAAACACGAAACTATAGGCGCTCTGAGAATTTACACAAGTTTCTGAACCTGACGCCTCAGTGCTGCCGCTCTGGTGAACGGCATTTCAGAAAACCCTCATTATAACATGTTTTATGAAACTTATCATCCCTTAAAGCATACCTAACAATTTTCGTATGATGGCTTCTTTATAATTGATTAATATTAGACTGATTAGTCTACACAAGTATCACATGAGTGTCAGTATTAAACTAAACTTAATTTACTTGCTGGTTGACATGACATTGGATGATTACCAAATATGGTGGGTACTATACTCCAAACTGGAGTTCGAGGCCAAAAAAACTGCGAAAATATTGCCACAACAATAAAATGTTCTTACAATAGTAAATCCTTATTTTCTAAAAACAGACATCGAGATAACTTATTTATTATAATTTGATTAATTTATAGAAATAATATTATTTACTCATTTTCACGTAGATATCAGATATTGTAATAAAAAAAATATTATCCGCAATCATTAGTAAAAAAGTAGGTATTGCGCTTGTATCACCACAGGTGTTAATAACATATGGTACAACAATTTAATTACACATGGATTATTAAAACCCTATTTCTGCCTATGTTTAGCTAAATACAGAATAATACTGTGTAGCGTGCTTTTGCATAGACTTGTCACTGTTATTCCACAACACACTCTGTTCTGAGTGCTCGAATGCTTTCTGTTGCTCCGTGTTTAATACAATATCCTCTGCTTTTTTATGTATTTATTTTTTGATTACTTCAATTTGTTGTTATTTTTCTTGACTCGTTAATTTTTTTTCAAAATAGCCTTTGAAACGTAGGCTCCTATCAATTTTTCAAGTTCTTTATGTACAATAAAATTTTGTCATATCAATGTTAGTTAAGAGAAAAGAAAAGTTTGTAGGTATTTACTTGTTTTTAAGAAAATCCTAGTTGTGACAGCCATATTTAACAAAAAAGTGTACAATTATTACAGGAATTATTGTTTTTATTAGGAATTATTTTAAATTTAATAAAATGACAAAAAGGTTGGTGAAACCTGAAAACTTTATTTGACAATGACATAAGAGATTTTGACAGATTTGACAGTAACGCATCTGTCGTAGTTTCTTTGGCCTCGAACTCCAGTTTGAAGATTACACTAATAACTTATGCGCGTACCCTTGCCTGAAACAACAGCTTAAAAATGTGCGAAGCATATTTTTGTATACTTTTTGGGGCACCTGTCGTCTGCCTTTTTGATATTTTGGACCCATAATAGCCTTTGTACAGTGTCATGTGGAAACCTGTTGGAAATTAAAATCATCGATTAATTTTCTGAGTTGGCTATCAATACAATTATCGATATCACGATCGGTCTGTTAAGTACAACACTATGCGATACAAATGTTTGAATCCCTCTATTTATAATTACATTACGAATGCAAATAGGAATGGTTTAATCACAAAACTACACACATGTATACGGCAACAAATATTGAATAAGATTTTCAGTTACTTTTACCTTAATAAAATCATAAACATAAAATTCAAGTCAAAACTTAATTACCGGTGAAACGTAATGACCAGGGCCCGTAATTTTCATGCCGATGACATCAATTTGACGTCACGCTCCATCTGGGGTGATCCCAAATAGTTTTATTGTTCATTATTAATCATTAGTCGTCAATCATTTTAATCATGTACAAATGACTTCAAAAGTAGTATATTCACTCGTGAAATAAATAATTCTTACTTGATACGTAGTGTACGTTAACGAGGAATTCTATTTTCTACGTAATTATTGAAATGTGTTAACAATATCATTTAATAAAATGTATGATTAAAAACAAATCAAATGGTTTTAGTTATGTTTCACGTATCAAGTAGCTGTTATTTATTTCACATGTAAATGTACTACTTTTGAAGTTATTTGTACATGATTAAAATGATTGACGACTAATGATTAATAATGAACAATAAAACTATTTGAGATCACCCTAAATGGAGCGTGACGTCAAATTGATGTCATCGGCATGAAAATTACGGGCCCTGGGGGGCGATTTTTGAGATTCGAACGCTCGAATCTTTCATTCGAAAATAAATAAAAACGATGAAATGCTATTTTTGAGATTCGAGTGATAGAAAGTTCAAAAACGACTGCGGTTGACCATTCGTATTCAATTCTATTAATAGAAATTGGATAAGTACGTAGATACTCCAATAAAGTGTCACTGTCAAGTCTGTCAACTGAGACCCTACCGCGAACCACGAACTAAGTGTTGGCTCTCTCTCGCACTTGTGAATTCGTACGTAAGTGTGATATAGGCAACACTTCGTTCGTGGTTCGCGGTAGGGCCTCTGTTGATGTTTGTTTGTGTGCACCATAGATTATAATAACATTGATCGTAGATTTACGTTCCGATTCACTAGCGGTACATGTTTTTTTTATAATAAAAACCGTTAAATGATGTTTAATATGTTATAATTCGTTATTATTTTTAGCTGGAATATAAATTCCGACGTCAGTGTGCCATAATTTAGCTTTATTACATTAAATTTAAAAAACCGGTAAATATCGACTTTCTGCGTGCAACGTGTCGCAAAGATATCGATAATCAATCTCTAGCTTTTCGAGTGCGACTTTCAAAATTAGGGTATATTGGCTTCATTCGAAAACAGTCGTGAAAAATTTTGTCATTCGAATTTGAATTCGAACGGGAATTTGAATTCGTGCGATAGAAATTCAAAAATCGGCCCCCTGGTAATGACAAAACAAATTTACAATTTCATTAGAAAATAAATATGTGGTCGTAGAATAAGTATTGTATGCAACATTATTTAACTGAGTCAAAAAATGCTCGTGGCTTCTTTAATAACAATTTTCGGCTTCGCCTCAAATTTGTTACCCACGCCACTCACCTTTTTTGACCTCTCTTAAACAAGGGTTGCATAAAATACTATAAATATGTTCGTGTCTCACGTTAGGCCAGCCGTACACCTGTAAGTTCTTACGTAAGTTATAGGGACGGTGCTATACTAAGGAATGAGATAGTGATATTCACCTCTCATTCCTTAGTATAGCTCCGTCCCTTTAACTTACGTAAGAACTTACAGGTGTACGAGCGCTCTTATTTGTAATTCTAAAAAAGGTCATCTTTATAAAGATTAGACATTCAGGCTAATATCGATGTATAATATCGACTTAGCCTCCTCTTTAGTGCTGCGTCACTAACTCGCAGTGAAGTTACCTGAGCTTCACTGCGAGTTTTAGCGAATCACAGCGGGCTAGAGGTGTAGCTAAAGGCCCAACATCGGAGACAGCGAGACGCTTCTGTACAAATCTCTCTGTTTCATATATCTATCACCATCATCTGATGATCTGATGATGCTGATGATAGATATATTTAGAGAGATTTAGGCTGATGCCTATGATAGCCCACTGCTGGACGTAGGCCTCTCCTATTAACCATGAGCGTTTAACTGGAGTGTGTTGATCTCGGCGAACGAAAAAAACATGGAAGCATCTCTTCAAGCAAAATTATGTTCATAAATATATATATAACGGGCCTTAACTGGATATACGCATGTGCGCTAAGCTAACCAATCAAACTCGTCAAAACGATCGGTCGGATTTAAATTACGCAAATGTCCATAAATATAATTGGTCAACGACAAAACGGTGCGTTCTGATTGGTTGGTTACAAAATATTGATTGTTAACAAAATACATGTGTCATTGAGAACGCATTGTTCCTATAGAAGGTTTAATGCAACGAAGAGCAATTTTCACATGACACATTTTTATTGCGATAACTTGAAATAAAATATTAAGTAAATAATAAAATAATAATAGTAAATAATTAATTTTCTTCTTGCTCTTTTACGTTCGCCGCGGAAATGTTGTTGTTGAATTAAGCAATTTGAGACATAATATAAAAAAAAGATTAATCATTTAAATAATTCTTCTACTATTCTACTATCCATACACGCGCAACCTTGCTATTTAGTATATAAGATCTCGTCTCCATAACCTACGTTACGTACCTACTCTTAAATTCAGGTGTAGAATCTCAAATAATACTTCGGGTTGTTCTGGTACGTTTCTACTTTCTATGTTCTACCACTTGTACCCAATTAATTAAAACAACACTTACCTGTTTTAATTCAGAAAATCCTTTTGCACCTATTTTCCATAACTGACGTCAAATAAACGTTTTCGCCAAAATTCCAATTAAAATGAAAACAACATGTTAGAACTGAAACTACATGGCATGTTTTATTTTAATTTATCCTGAATGCAAAAGCAAGCCAATCATAAGCTATCACGATGATTTGCAAGAGTTTTTTTTAAACGTGGTATTTACTACATATGTTTTATTTTATGAGCTGTCGAAATTCTAATACCTAATGGCCCAGCGTAGGTGCTACATTTAAATAATGATACGTGCTAGGATGCCTGGGCAGATGGCACAACAAAAGTTGGCATAATACCATCCCCATATAAAATTACCTCAAAACAAAAAAATAAAATGTTGTTTTATGGTGCTTGTGTCTTCTGTGTCATTTTACGGCGTGTTTACTTAGTTTTTAGATTTTTTCGCCAGCTGTCAGTAAAGATGCGGTTAAACTAAAAGAGCATTCGCTGTTCTAACCTCCCACTCTACGAAATTCGATCGGTAAACAAAACGTGATTGGTTGATTTCGTAGAACGGGCGCTAGAACAGCGAAGTTCTTTTGGTTTAAACGCACCTTAAGAGCGCGCGACATGTCGGCCATTTGTATACTAACGGATCTGTGTCATATCATATCTGGATACCCATGTATTCGGTTTTGAGGCGTCACTTTTCGGAGCTAGTTCGCCTTCTATGTTTTTTCCGTTCGCTGGTTGATCTACATTGCACGTAGAATTATATTGTATGGATAATTTTGTTACTCTAATCTTAAGTAAAAGTTATCTAAATGTACTAAATTATTTCCTAAACTAACACTCGTTAAGAGCTTCGCCGCAGAATTACATCCTGTTTATCGGAACTGCGACGGTACACAAAAATATCTGATCATGTCCTCTAACTCCATGACAATAATTTCAAGTGTATCAAATAACGTATAAAATGCTGTAGTGATGTCATTAACTGTAAGCTAGATTCCAAGAACAAAATAAAAACTCTGCACAAACAGTAAGAAGGGGTGAGCAACTGAGCAGTGTTGATTGCAAGGTGTGGTCAAAAGGCGGCGCCGTCGTGCTGGAGCTGCGCCACGATGCCGTGATGTCGAGGTTTTACGAGTTGGGTGCGTCGTGGCAGGGGCGCGGCTGTTAATTTTGATAAAAGCATTGTGGGGCCACTCCTGCTCTGACGCCTAACGTTCGTTAGTGAGGTTCACAAAAAAACATCAATATTTTTAACTGCTGTTTTGACTAAGTAAGATTTTTTTTTATAATAGGTTTAGTATTTGTAAGTTTCTCTCACGTCTCTTAACCCTTAAATGCATGACCTTGACAAAGATTTATTAAAATTTGAATTCCGACGGGTTGTCAATAGAGTCGAGAATAGATGATGCATATATACATCACTATGCATTTAAGGGTTAAGGCCCAGTTAAATAACATGTCAGAAAAGTATTGAATTTTTTTAACCTAAATGTATTCAATTGTCTCCTTTTTATAAAATATTATTAAAATTACAGCGTGTATACTCCCATTCAAACTACGTGATAAACTTGAAAGGTGTATTCCTCACCACATTTTGAGACTATAATGTCTGTGAACTTTTCTTGATACGGCTTAGTTTAAGAGATAATTTTGTTTTTCAAAAAACTATTTTCATCATAAGTCACTGAAAAATCCCTGCACAAATTAAATTCTTACACTAATAGTTTTCATCATGACGGGGTGCAGGCATCAGCCGCGAAAGCTGAGCACGTGGGTTCGATCCCCTTCTCGGACGTTGGTGATCTTGGTCGTTTTTTCTTTGGTATATGACATCCAATATTTATAATTAAAAAAAGTTTTTGTACGAAAATGATATGTCACTTAATATTTTTACTTCTTTTGACATCTAAAAAGCATTGTTTTTTAAGTCTGTATGTATACTCATGACCACCCTGTATAGTTTTAGAGATACTTGAGTTAGAAAACAAAAACATTTTTGACATTACTTCTGTGACAGTTCAAGATGAAGAGCTGAAAGTTTAAATGATTACTAGTTGTGAGGAGACAACAATTGATATTTACTAAATCAACTATTTCTCACAGGGACCAAACGTCCTTCTTTAGCCCTCTAAACCCTTTAATTATTCATCTTCCATAAATATGTAGACTAATGTAATCCCGCATCATCAGTCGTCAGTCATTTATGGAAGATGAAACAAGTGACTATGAAATCCTGTTTTCGCGAACCTATAGTTGTCCCTTTCCTAGATGTATGTCACATTTTGAATTACTTTAGATGCATAATATAATAGTCGATTTTCCAGAATTCGATTAAATAAAAGAAAGAAAGAAAAAGTAATTTATTCACTAAAGCACACATACGCAGGACTTAACAATCAGAAAACAAAGTTAACACAAAACTTAAAAATAATGTAGGGTAGTACAACAATCTGGCCAGGGTTTTACTTACATAAGGTAACACTATTTTATCACATGGATAAAATAGTGTTTATTGTGTTTATACACATGATAAATAATGATCAACCTAATTGTGTCCAGCAATGTGTGCGATAAGGAAAAGGCTTTGACTCAGCATAATGTTGCAATTCGCAAAAAATTGCAACGCTGTTATTCTGCCAAGGTCCAGTGGAGTGACAAGCAGTATAAATAAATAAATAATAATAAGGTTGTATACACAAAATATAAAATAAAATAAAATCTATTAACCATCTAACATATGTATATGTATGGCGTCATACCGTACGTTAGCTATTAAGCTAATTATAATAATAAAGTGGGTAGGTGGTAAAAGGTAAAAGTATTAGGTTACTGGAACTTAAGTGCAAATAATTAATCGTAATATACAATATAATAAAATATAGTGAGCAAACAAGGTGAAGTGTGAAAATTTAAAATTGTGTTGTGTGTTTTGATTAATCTAGGACCTATGGTTTTTAAAATTATAGCAACACCTCTTAAATTAATTATTTCAATTTAGGATATTCATAAAAATATCCAATGTTTATGAATATATTTCAAATTTACACATTTCAGCTCGTCTTAAAATAATCTACCTATTTTTATGATTCCAGTTTTTATTCTACAGGGTGAACAATATGAAGTGTTACCAAGTAGATTTTATTAAGTCTGGTGTCAAAGTAATATCGGTTCATTATGGGAAAATATGTTTCGGACACCGCATTGAAGTTTTAGGCACGCAAACATTTGGGTTGTAGACCGCAAACATAAGAACGAGACTGAGCTTCGGCTTTTAAAGCTCGTAAGAACCAAAACCAGATAGCTGAAAACCGAATTTCACATGCTATTCCTCCAGTGCAGTCAGTTTCGGACTTTTTATGTGGTCTATTTTGAATAGAAAGGTGAGAGCAAATAAAAATGCTATAGTACAAATGCAATGAAGAAAGCGATCGTATTTCACTGGCACATACCAGTACCACTGGATCACAAACGTGCTGCGATCAAATATTTTTTTACCATTCTAAGTCCATAGTCAAGGCAAAAGGTAGTCATATGGATTAAAACTAAATTTAATCACAAAATCTAATATTTTTTGTCTTGTTTTTTCTTACTTACAGTAATAAATTGTTGCAACTAAAAAATCGCAGTCCTTTGAAATTGTTAACACTTCATATCGTTCACCCTGTAGTATGTAGGTAGTTATAAAAGGATATTTTATGAAAAATCTTGTAAAAATAGTAATACACATTCAGATAGAAGTCATAGAACTATGGTTGTCGATATAAAGCAATAGAGAGTTATACCAAATCGTTATTCCAGGATTTGTTACCGAAAAACAAAGTTTATTAATTTTATTATACAGGGTGTTTATCCTTCATATGATAAAGGCTGTCCAAGATTTGAAATCGATGAAAAATACTTATTTCTTGTTTGACTTTGTTATTTCTTGATTTAATCATAAAGTAGAAAGAATAGGGTTTAGTATGGTAAAGCATGCTGAGAAATTACTTCGAAGGCTTTGCTGTAACATAGCACTCCTTTGTTAAAAATTTCTATGAAATTTGCATAAATATGGGTGAATTTCGTTGCTGCAGTGTGAAATCCCCTCCTTCAAATCATGGGTGATCGAGAGTGCTGACATAGATCTTTGACTATAGGTAAATAACCCCATAAAAAATAAACAATTATGTTAAATCGCAATATTTGGGATTCACTGAAATGAACGAAAAACGGCCAGAAAATGGGGTCAAAACCGTTTATCGTTCCGTTATTGGTCGAAAAAAGTATGCTTTTTCATTACATGTACCATGTAAATCTTGCGTTAATTTTGGGACATCCTATATAACTTTAAGGGAAGCTTATTTAGGTCAAATATAATTAATTTCTCTAAGAAACTAGTGTTTTAACTCTTGCTGTTATTAAGTTATTAAAAAAATAAGTTTAATGACTGATTTGCAGCCTTTATTACGTAATTATAATGTTACTTATTTTGACATGTGTCGTCAATCACCTGAGATTAACTTTTATTTTTTTCTTAAGGTTCTCTCACACTTACAATTTCATTTATTATGTATGATTAGAAAAAATAAAATTTTATCGAATTTTCCGAAAGCCGATATACCAGACAACTTCTATTAATGTCCCAAGTAACCTGTTTAATTTAACGCAATGATCACACCTTATTATGTATATTCCACACGCTTACATACCTGCATAGAAGAAAAATTTCGCTGTGTATGGTGGGACACCCTCCAAATTTAATTTACTATTATCATATTTTTGTAGCTGTTCATACCTACATGGGTCAATCAACATTTTCTTGTCTGGTATTGCCATGGTTAATTGGTTACGGTTATTCCTTGTCACGATGGTTTTATACAAAATAATGCTACTTAAGCTTTATAATGAATGTTTCCGTATGTTAACAAAGGTTTAAACACTTAAGAAGATAATTCTGAAAATATTTAAAGATTTCTTAATAATGCATCAATCCTTGTCCTAATTTTGATAGAAGGGCGTGAGCCATGTGGGCGTGTCTTTGCCCCGCCCAAGTTCGACCCGCCTTTGCCCTTCGCCACTTTAGCTCCATATAAAACTTACAGAAAATATCCTTCAAGTTATAATTGCTATAATGTAATATGTATTGGGTTTTTATTTAGTGATATTCAAATAGTATTATGAAAAACATAAGTAGTTTAAATTGCGCGCAGAATTACTTTGTTTTGCATATTTAGCGAGAGCGTATTTGACACGCTCTCGGTCAAATAATCCCGTAAGGCAATGTCATTAAAATAGGTAGGCACTCTGTGCGGGACAAGAATATCAAAAACATGGCGCAATATAACATTAGCCCCTCTTATACCCGGTTGATGATAATATCCTATGTTCTGACACAGGTTTGACAGAAAGGCTATAGTCGTGTAAAGCGGCGTTTCCAGTTAGTGTTCTGAGCGAGTATTCGTTCGTTCTGGGTCAGATGAAAACAGGATTTCACATAGCAAAATGTTCGTTCGCCAGCCCACCAACGAGCGAATGCTCGCTCAGATCAATAAGTGAAAACGCTGCTATAGGGAACAAAATATGCGCCTAACATTATTAGCCAATGAATATATCCTGCACATTGTTCGTGACGCTAGTTATTAATCGGCCAAGTATTATGTCATAATTAGGCCTCGGAGTATTTGTAGCATGATAAGACTAAGGAGAGCTGTGGAGTCGTTAATAACATTATAAATAAATTCATGCTCGTACTCATCCTCATTAATTTAATTCATAAAATAAACAATAGTGATAAAAATAAACTCATATAATTAAGAATCTATATCCATAGAACACGTAGCTAAAGCATCTTCACATGGTACGTGTACTTTGTCCATTTCTTCAGTCCAGTTGTAAAAGTCGTAAAAATAATTAAGACTTTTTCTATGTTTTCTGGAGTGAAACATTTTCTATGCTGGTCAAAACTCCACTTGTGACACGAAAAAGATCTTTCCACATCGACTGAAGTTAAAGTAGCATGTTTTAGAATTATTACTAAGGTGAGACTTAAACATATTAAAATATTATCGAACCGGGTTACTCGATATATTTAGACAGATAATACCAATATTTAAAAAGGGTTACAGCAATTAGTCTGAGATAGACCGAAATTCACTTTTATGTTTAAACATATTTTATAATTGACTTTGATGACATGGTTTGACTACCCATTTATTACGTTTAGCGAAATTTCATTTAACGACTGAAAACGAAAAATGAACGCTGGTCGGGGACGTAACCCGCGGGGCAGATAAACTCGTTACATCAGGATACGCCAAGCACGGCGTCAGTAGCCGAGAACACGCCAGCCGCCGGTATTTTTGTAATCTCGTTGCGATTCCCATTCCCGTCGACTCTGATTCTCTCCCCAAATTACCTTTTGTACTTGATCGACAATCTAATTTGCTGCCAAAGTGAGTTTTCTCTATTTCTGATACTTTTATCTCTTGAATAAACTTCCAAATGATACTTGTAGAGAATTGTAGAGTGGTGCCTATTTTGCTGGAAAGTACGTCACGCTTCGCCGTCGTCGCTAAAAGCTTCTTATTGACGGAGCATTCGATTGTACAGGCACAGCTATATTCTTGTGTTTGTAATTGATTGCTTTGTCACTTAATTTGTTTGCCAACACCATCCAAGATGGGGCGAGACTCTCCGGAGAGTAGCGTGTTACCACTCCCTTTCGTCATTAACTTGGTATACAGTCTTATGTTTTCTTCTCAACTGTATTTTTATATATTACATTTATACTTTAGGTATATATATTACATTTAATTCTTTGTTTTGGTTATCGCATAATAGTTTGTGACGTACAGAGTTGGGCAAAAATTATATTTTTATAAACGACCGGGTCGATAACTAAATCATCTTTTATTTAAATGACTAAAGAATCCTTCATTTGTTATTTTGAATTTATCTAGATGAATTAATAAACATTAAATAAATTATTTGCCGTTTGAAATTAGATGAATTATCCCTTAATGAGCACTGTCAGTGTGACGGTTTGACCCGACGTTTTATTTATCTGAGCTTACTTCAAGAACAAACGAGGCCCGTTATCTTCATCTATAATTTACCTAAATAAAAGAAATAACAACTGGATTGAATTCTCTGCAAATCAATTTATTTAAGATGATATAATTTAAAATAATTATCTAGATAATTAATTATCTAAATAATGGCCAACTCTGGTGACGTGCTAATTAGCAGAAGGGTAGGTAATTATTTATGGAATGCCCCTTGCTTATTTCATACATGGATTATTTGTCACCAGTAATTGACAACATTTAAAAAATATACATGTTTTTGCTTTGAGTAGGTATTTAGACAGGAGATGCCATATCTTAATATGCATTCAGACTAAATGAGCATTCGCTATTCTAACCCCTACTCTACGAAATTCGATCGTTACACAAAACGAGATTCGTTGATTTCGTAGAGCGGGGGATAGAAGAGCGGCATGACATCCATGCCTTTAATACAAAGAGTATTAAAGAAACGATAGAGCGGAACAAAGGCTTCAAAGTGTTCGCAAGGACTATGTCTATTGGGCAAAGCCAGCTCACAAAGCTAAAGACGGAAAGTGGGAAAGTAGTGTCGACAAAACCAGAGGTGCTGAAAGAGGTCGAAAGGTTCTATGAGCAATTATATACCTCGGTTGCCAAGCCTGTGGAACAACGTGGCGAAAGACCCAAGAGCCAAGCTTACCCGACACATTACCGAAGATATCCCGGACATCAGCCTGTATGAGATTAGGATGGTCCTAAAGCAGCTAAAAAACAACAAGGCACCCGGCGATGACGGAATCACCTCAGAGCTTCTGAAAGCGGGGGGGACACCAGTACTTAAGGCACTTCAGAAGCTCTTTAATTCCGTACTACTCGAGGGAACTACACCAGAAGCGTGGAACAGAGGCGTGGTGGTAAGCCTCCTCAAGAATTATAGATCCATCACGCTTCTGACCCACGTTTACTAGCTGTTTTCAAGGGTCATCACGAATCGTCTCGCGCACAGGTTTGATGAATTTCAGCAACCCGAACAAGCCGGTTTCCAGTACCATAGATCTCATCCACACGCTGCGGCAGGTTATACAGAAGACCGAGGAGTATAATCTGCCACTTTGCTGAGCGTTTGTGGACTATGAAAAAGCTTTTGATTCCGTCGAGACTTGGACAGTCACTTCAGCGGTGCAGTATTGACTATCGGTATATCGAGGTGCTGAAGAGTTCATACAGAAACGCCACTACAGTCCACTAAACGCCAGTCCGAGTACAAGACCAGTTTACAGAGCCAATACCATTGCGAAGGGGTGTGAGACAAGCGGATGTTATCTCTCCAAAGCCCTTCACCAACGTGTCTTCTCATCTAAGTTACCTCAGTGCCTAAAGACAAAAGGTCTTCGACCAGGGCGTGTTGCCCGTGATGACATACGGGGCCGAGACGTGGTCTTTAACTGCGGGCCTTTTAACCCTCTGCGACTGACGTGGTCACGTGACGTGAAATTATTGAATCTTGTTATCAACATCGTAATGGCGTAATTGCAAAATACGGGTGTCTGATAGACGTAACGTCAGTCGCAGAGGGTTAAAGAAGCTCAAGAGTCACTCAGCGAGCTATGGAGAGAGCTATGCTCGGAATCACTCTGCGTGACCGGATCAGGAATGAGGAGGTCCGTAAGCGAACGATGGCTACCGACATAGAATATCGGGTAAGCATTGTAAGCAAGCTGGAGTGGCAATGGGCAGGGCACATTTCTCGAAGAACCGATGGCCGTTGGGGCAAGAAGATACTCGAGTGGAGACCACGTACTGGCAAACGCAGCATGGGACGTCCACCCGCAAGGTGGTCATACGAACTGACGAGTTGCGGGGACTTGGTGGATGCAGGTCAATCCAAAGTGGAAGTCTATTGAGGCAAGGGGGTGTCACTCCGCGATTCCGTCGCGCGGCTACAAGTACATGCAGAGCGCCCCGTCTCCGTGGTCTATTCAATGGTTGGCGCGCGCTGTCTCGGAACGCACGTTTAAATTTACAACGTTCGCTGGCTCGTCACGTATCGCGAAATATATCGCTAGCAAATATTAGGATTATTTTATACATGTGCATCTTAAATGAAAATGCCGAAAATATACTGCATTGCAGCATGTTGCAATAATAATAATGTTAATTATCATGACGCGTTTTTCGCACAGCCGATGCGTCAGAGAGATACTAAAAAGTAAGGAACATAAATAATACACTTATTACCTACATTCGTAGTAAATTAAATTCTCAGAAACTCAAGTCAATTACAGACAAAACGGTTTATTTTCGGACAAATTTGTCAGTAAAAAAGCGGCACATTTAAATAATGTAAAAAACTTCGTTCTCTCATACTTTTATTGAATTTCGCGCCTTTTGTCCTAACATATTATTTGGTTGTCAGACTTTATTCCCATAATATCAAATAGGTACACTGGTACATATAAGAGAAAATGCCGTGTTACGTCTGCCTTACGATTGTGATTAAACCATTACTTATTTATGCTGCTTTTGTAATGAATGCGTAGGTACCTAACGTAATTCTTTATTTTTAAATGCATTAAGCAGATATATTAATTTCTGCACACCTCACATACTGTCTACAGATATTTTTAGAATCTTCGTGTTATTATCAGGATTATTCGGATGGATATTCACCTAAAGTTAGCGAAGTCGTGTTGCTATCTCACTCACACCTCAAACAATGCCGCCCGGGCACGCGCGGCCGAAGCACAAAAGAAGGTGCCGACCGAGTTGAGACAAATATTTTTGAATCACGTGTATGAAATGCGTAGGTAAATTCTATAATCACGCATGAACTAAATTGTTGAATCAAGACGAATGCTATTAATGCCGTAGATATCATTGCAGTAATGTATTTGTCAGACGTCTCATAGCGCCGTTCGTTATTTTATTAGTTTTCAATAATTGACAACCCTGTTTTCGACGGCGTGCGGCTTATAAGCGACCTTTCCGCCACGCAATACGGCCCATTTCAGCTGCTCACGTCGCCTCGCGCGCCGTTTTGTTTGGTAATAATAATTGTGTAGGTACATAAAAAGCCGGCATTTGTGAACATCAAAGCAGTGAAGCTTCTGTACTTTATATATTCTGTGATTGAGGAGGCCTATGTCCAGCTGTGGACGTCATATTATGGCTGAAATGATGGTATAAATGAATAGCAGCTAAGACCTACGTTGTAGGTACTGGACGATTAACGAACGTGACGTACCCAAAAAAGAACGAAACGAGTTACCACTAATGACAAATACGGAAAAAGAGTGAGACCAATAACGAAAGTGACTAAAGATAAAGTGCGAATGATAGCAAAGGCGAATTTTATTTATTTATTGAAATTTTAGGGTTTATGGGTTGAAATTACTTATAATCATCATATTATATTAAGCTGTATTTTTCACTTAATTCTCAAACAGTTTATTTAGATATGATTTTTGTGGAACTACTCATTCATGAGCATTTTACGTAGTGTAATCTGTTAATTAACTGTTTCAATAATTGATTGTTTTATTCATCAAAAATACCCACTTTTTAGTAGTTGAAGTTTACAATGTCAAGACATGCCTGGTGAGCCAGAGGGGTATAAGAGAAGGCCGTTAGTAATAACTTCGTAATTGGTATCGGAGCTCGGTGCAGCCGGATTACTTAGATTTTAATTGAATGCGAGACGCCACTGCCACCTCATCTTGTTGCTTGCTGTACCTTGTCTCTCGCCTTACGACAGAAGGGACTTAATTCTAAGCGGTCAAGTTGATCTATTTTGCACCGTATGCACGTGTGTTACCTGCGCTTGACGCTTGCACTGGTGTCGTGCTCAATTACACCGTCCCGATGAATTAAATTGCCGTGTAGCCGAGAGGCTGCCTTCGGAATCAGTTAGAAGATCAAACGTAACTCCGGCCCAAATGAGACTTTGGATTTACCCACCGTAAAGTTACTACATTAGATAATCATTTCGTGTCAATTAGCTAATGAAAAATGAAGTAGGGAGCGCCACACTTAAAATGGGCTGTAATTAAAATTATGGTGATGGTTGGACGACATCTGTTTTATTAGTATCATTTGACACTTGATGACGAATCGATTAAAATATTTCCTTACCTACCTTATTCTGGGTTTTATGAAAAATACATTTTTGAAATAGGTAAGGTACATCCGGCTACATCTAATGTAAGATCAGATGACCGCAATAACTACTAAAATAGTAGTACTTTTCCTCACTGGCTATATTATGCATGACGCCATTTCACCCCGCCCGTCTCGCTAGTATGCAGCAACCGCTCAAGGTGCGTTCAAACCAAAAGAGCATTCGCTGTTCTATCGCCCGTTCTACGAAATCAACCAATCACGTTTTGTGTAACGATCGAATTTCGTAGAGTGTGGGGTCAGCGAATGCTCTTTTGGTTTGAACGCACCTTCAGCCGCATCAGTCGTGAGCTAGGAACGTTTAAAAAAAATATTTTTTTCATACATTTTTGGAGATCTGATCTTTAACAAGAAACTATGCACCTTCTTCTCCTTACTTTAGAGTTGATTAGTCCGATATTAAGCCATGAAGGTTTTTCGGTTGGGAGTCTTGAAAAAAAAATAGTGCAAGTTTGATTGTCGATTACTCCTAAGCTATTGGGCTGAGCGGCATCAAGTAAATTTATATAGAAAGCTTGATTTCTTTTTTATCACGTACAGTCAAGTGCATTAATATATATACACTTCTCCATACTGATCCCTTACAAATGTGTCTATATATTAATGCACTCGACTGTACATAAACATCTGCAGGTAAAAGTTAGTGAGAATAAATTTGTTTTTTTTTTGTGACATCCTTTCAACTCACCGCAAAATAGTCCGGTCTTACCCGGGTGTACCTTACTGTACAACATATTCTAAATATTTCTGTATTTCATGGGTTCAATATAAACTTAAAAAAAAACGGGTAGGCCGGTTATGTTCGAAATGGTTCTATTTTACGAGTAAAGGGTGTATCGACTTGTTTCTGTCTGTTATTATCATGGTTACGGTCTCCTGAGTAATGCTGGTTTTATACAAAATTACGGTAATGAAATTATACAAACATGTATTATTCTGGTGTTAATAAACCCTGTCCTTAACCTTTTGAACGCCGCTTGGGATGTCATCGGACGTGCCCGTGTCGCCGCCTATACTAAGTTATAACAAACTGTGTAGTGCTTGCCACATAACTTACGATGAAATATTTTATTGTTTTTAGTTTACTGTGATTAACTTCGTTTTTTACCACCTTGTCATTAAATATTATATTATTATCACGTTTACAAATGTCTTTATTATGGTTTCGTCCCTTTTATTAATGGTTTGAATCTGTGAATTTTACCAGCTATGCAAATTTATTGATGGACGTTGCTACATCACTATTATTTCTCATTTCGTATCTGTGACGTCATGAGCGGTCTACTATTTCAGACATTGGCGAAGGCTTGAATGTTTTTTCGTTGATAAGTTGGCACTAGTAGGGAGAGGATTGATCGCATTAGAAACGTATCGAATCTGAAAATTTCAACGTTGTTTGGCTTAATAAATCATACAATTTTACAATTCTTTTGATAAATAAATATTGTAAGCTCAACATTATAGTACTCAAATTGTTTAAACTACTAAACAGTACCAATCTTATATATTTTGTTGACTGAACATAATTTTGAAATATCGAGTAATCACATGCGGTCTCATTTTTAAGACGATGGCGTAGTCTGTGTTAATTATTATAGCGGAATACAATGACTTGGTAGGGGTTACCGATGAACCACGATAACAGAGTCTTTCCTTATTTATCGATTCAAATATTCTACCATCTATAAAAAACAGACTTCACTGATAAACCCTGGTAGGTAGGCAGGCACTAATACAATTCAAATATATTTATTTCTAAGTTCAACTTTGAAAACTTCCAAGGACTCAAATATGTCAAAATGTCCAAGGGTCAAAACATCCATGGAATCAAAATGTCCAAAGAGTGAATGGTATCACAATGACAAGGATTAGGTACACTATCATGTACTGCGAGGCCATCACGGCATGTCGTGTTGAGAGTCAAGTTTCCAGACACTGAACGTGCACCTAGAACTGCCGAAGGAGTATCTACATGGCAATTGCGTATGAAGCGAATGTATCAACACTTGGTGTGGCTACTTAAGTCATTGGGTAACTTGATTCAGTTAAGGACAGATTCTGGTTACGGCAGATTATTTTTATGACAGATTCGAAATCTTCATTTTCGTCCGCTCCTTCTAAAATTCTAAATAATTCTTCAGCGGACGATATTGTAGACGATGTACTAGACAACCTACGTCATAATTTTGACCAAATAGGTTAGCTAAGTAAGGTCAGTCGCATGCATAAATCTTACGTCGTAAATCTAAATATCGAATGAGAAAGTCGACGTAGATATGCCAATACCAATCATCGTCACATCACTAGTGTCTTTTATATAAGACTTTGGCTACGAGAGTTGGGGTAAAATCATACATAATCTAATGGTATAATTGAAGTTTATTTTCATCTAGAAAATATAATAAAATCAACAGATCAGTCTCACTGTTACTTAATCAATAATTACTGCGACTTACTTATGCAAAGAACCAAAGTAAGCTCTGTAAAAGTAAAGAATATCTTGAGAAAAACATGAAAAAAATGTCTTATTTATCAGACTGCGGCGATACGAGCTGGGTATTGATTGTCTGATATATCAGACTACGGCAGTCAAAAGGTTAATGGGCCATGGACTACATGCCAGAGATGGGCATTAATCGATTATTTTTTTAATCAACTAATTAATCGACTAAACAATCAATCGTCACAAAACTAATCGCGATTAATTTAATTAGGATTAACTTAATCGCTGCAGAATTCGATTAACGATTAATCATTCGGCATTTTAATCGAATAAATTAACGATTACGTCTCGATTACATTTTGAAACATAGTGCATAACAAAAAAATAATATGTATTATCATTCAGTATATTTTTTTAAATCATTTTAGAGCAGGGCAAAAAAAATGTTACTTAGCTATTTTAAAAATTGAATAAGAAATCGATTTACACAATCCATCATTTCATCCATAAATATCATATAATGTATACTCGGCGGGCCAACCACGGTTTGTCCGTAGTAAAGAGCGGCGTATTTGAAAAATACAAGCCTTTGGCTCGATTTCTAAAGCAAGTATTGAAATTCGCAATTTTTTCTAGGTACTGATAAACTGGTTGGCCAGAAATTTATTAAAAGTACCAACAATATTTTTAATCGAGCATAACTAAATTCTTGCTAGAATTAGTTCAAACTTCATTATTCTTACCTGCTACCGACCCTTGCTCATTATTCTCATAAGTAAGCTATTCCTTTCGCTCTTACGAAAAACAAAAGAGATGGTAAAGGGCCGTAGTAAAAAAAATAACTTTCCCTTATCGCGTGATTTGAAGACATTTACTGCCTAGACTTTACGGTGTTATCTCGGTCGGATTTTTGACACGGAACCGTCATTAATATTACTCAGCAATAACAATAGGATGTAGTGGCTAAGAATTCTATGTTAGCGTTTGCTAAACACGTGTGAGGCAGCGTTTCAAACAAATTCTAATTCTGTCCTATGTTATATTATAATATAAGTGTACCTGAAGCTGGAAGGCCCTACTATACTAAAAGCATCAAACATAGTTTTAAATAGAAAATAACTGATTTAAAATATTTATTGATACTTTAAATTTCAGTGGCCATTGAAGAGTTACGCTTGACACCTTATGGTTACATTATCGGATTATCCGATCAGGAGGCCAACTTGTGACTTTCAAGCATTCGATGGCAAGGAAACAGGTTGAAAATAGTCGCACTCAAATGTGTTTCCCAAATAATCAGTATAAATATAAAAGACCCGTAATGACCTAGGTATTGTTATACATATACATGCCTTAAGGTATACCAGTCTGTCAGCCGAACCCGAAACTTAGTTAAACTTAAAAAAAAATCTAATTTTAATCGAAAGAAAATTAATCTAATTAATCAATCGATTATAGATTTAATAGCTCGTATGTAATCAACGATTAACTTAATCGTGATTAAATTAGTCGAACATCTTACGACTAAGATTGATTAATCGTCACTTTTAATCGTTAATCGATTACTTTTAGGCTAATCTTAATTGTTAATCGTTAGTCGATTACATTTTGCCCATCACTGCTACATGCATGTTTTCCCGTTTTTTGTATGTTTTGTAAGTTTTTTGTCAAGTTCAAAGAACTCAATCTGACATTCGTCCGTGCCTGTGTGCCTACGGGTATGTCTGTACACGCGTAACTAGCACAGTCACACAACAGAGCTACATCATATACAAGTATGGTAGCATAACAACCTAGTTGGTACCTACTTTAGTTGATAAATGATTGAAACTTGTCCAAATTAATGCAGCATTATTAAATTGTTATTTCAGTTTCATTTTGTGGTGTACTTTTACATATTCAAAATCTGTGCAAATTTTATTTTGCTAACGTTATACTAGAACTGGGATACATATCTTCTTAGCGTATGTGGTTTTAAACAACATGTGTTACAGGTCGGCAACTCAGGCTCGTTATTAGCATTATAAGCCATTGCGTTCATTACCAGTACCAGTGCCCGCTGATACCACCCTTAAATCGTGCCAACAGCTTTCATTATCTGTTGTTAGTATAACATATATTCAGTTTTTCAACATATTGTTACAATATTATTGGAAGGAGGCATCCAGAGCAGCTAGGTTAAAAATAGACAATTATACACCTACTTTTCGCATATTGGTACTTTATTTTTAATTGTTTGTGGAAAATCCTTCAACTGTTTTGATAAAGAGTATATCGTTAATTATAAATACAATTGTACTGAGCCGTATTTTTTGTGATAACATTTTATATAGAAAATATACATGTGTGTCTTTAGAGCTTTAATAAAGTATACATGTCATCATAATAACTAGACTTGAAGAATCAGGGTTAGACAAACATAACTAACCCAATTCCCCCGAGTAATACTAGTTAAGTAGTTACTTGTGTTACAAGGAATCAAAATGATATTTTTCCGGTGAGGGTGTCCATTGAGCCCGAAAGTAAATTTAACAGTTTTTCAAGTCGCGGACTTTAATTGATGAGCCACTTAGAAGGTTCTTAATTTGGCCACATAAGACATATTCTTTATTAACTCACCATGGCGACTTTCTAACGTGTCCATAGACTAAAGATTGATACCAACATAATAGAATAAAACCATGACATCTATCACATTGTGACCTGCGACTATATACAGGGCGTTCCAAAGTTATGGGTGCCGAGATGGGCAGGACATGCTCCTTTCTTAACACCGCGCATATTTCGGCGCAACATCTTTGACATATGTTTATTTTATAGAATATAGCCAATAAGAACTTTGATGGACCAATGACAACTATTTTTAAATGGCGGTTTAAGTTTTTATAGGTTGATATTGAAATTCATTACCGTGATGCATTGAAGAGGGGGTGACACTTGTCAACTAAAATTCAGGACCGTTTTTGAAAGACAATTAGTATGGCGTGCGGCTTCCATGTTTTATTTGTTCGTAGATTGTGACATAACTACCTGTTATAAATATTCGAATATACATGGTAAACCCGCCATCTTGAAACGAAATATTTTATGTTTTGCGATTGAAAAGTCAAGTTAAGACATTTAGTTGGCTCATCGAAACGACCCTTGAAATTATAACATATGTGCCGAGTTGCTGATGAGCATTTCCGATAACATGTCACAGTTTGAAAACCAAGTGCATTGAATGTGGTGTCAAGATCGCCAATTAACATTTTAATTATGAGATTCGAACCTGCGTGAGAGTTCATAAGCGCACAATGATAAAGATATAAATAGAAATTTTGTTTTCTTCTATTATACGATGACTTTTCTTAGGATTTACGATTAAAACCGACTAAACCCGATTTGCATTACACGGCTAAAATACGCACAGCGGCAAGTGGCTCATCAATTAAAGTCCGTGACTGTACTACGCAGCTAGTTACAACTTTTTTTGCTTGCAAAATATGGTTTTATGGGTCAATCACTTTTTTTATGTTGTTATTCTGTCACATCACCCAGGGGACAACAGTGTGATAGTTTGATAGGGGAAAGTGTCCTACATTGTCTACTATCATGATTAGTGGGTGACCCACCTTGGAAGGGCCCCATAACTGTCAAAAAATTCAAAGTTTTGTCAATTTTAATGCCATTAAACTGTGAATTTAAGGGTGACCCAGGAGAACGTAACCATGGCAACGAGTGACATAAAAAAGTGATTGACCCTTATACTGCCCTATGGTGTCTAAACAACATACCCAAAATGCAGCGATACTACTTGCTTTGCGAGTTTTGGGTAAAATGATGTAAAGTTTGACCATACTACTTTCAGAACACAATCTTAATTTGGTTTTATCACCAACTTAAAACCTTAACCTGAAGTTCACATACATTTTTTTGTTAAAATTAATGATATTTACTGTGAATCCCCGTTCACCCTTAAATGCATGACTTTCGTTTCGTTCCAAAAACAAAATGTGCAAATCTAATACCTAATGGCGTAGCAAGCACGAGAAAAATAGAAAAAAAATCTGTGGACATATTTTGGGTGGAATTTGTACTACTAATCAAAATTTCGATACATCATACATTATACATTTTTTTCAAACTCGTGCATGATAAAACATGCAAATATTATATATGTATATACAGGCTGTTACAAAAATGGTGATACAAGATATTAAAACATGAATCTATTAATGATTTTGAACAACTTTTACTATGGGACCGAATATGAAAACTCAAAAAAAAAAATGGACGCCCTCATACGTTTTGATCAACCTATCTTAGCCCATTTCTATGGAAGTGTCATTTTTTTTCTTGAGTTTTCACATTTGGTCCCATAGTAAAAGTTGCTCAAAATAATTCATAGATTCATGTTTTATTATCTTGTATCACCATTTTTGTAAAACCCTGTATATTCAGTCAAGGGCATAAATATGTATACACCTTTTTATCTTATGCCGTAAAAATAAGGTGCAAAAGTGTCTACATATTTTATATATATATATATATATATATATATTACTTATTATACAGAGTGTTTCTTTTTAAGTGGGACAGTATGGGGAAATCGGAAAATATAGAAGATACAAGGAAGCTGTCTTAGGAGACATTAGGTATTTTTTTGAGATCACAATTTTGGCATTTTCAAAATTTTGGTCAAGTGCGAGTTGTACCTAAAAAATAATAATATTGATAAAAGAATTTTTTGACGCAGATCGACTTGATTTCTTGCGTAGAGAATTTTATTGTATTGGATGAAAAAAATCTGAACAGCAGAAGTTAGTCAAATTTAAGTAAACCATTTCTCATATTACATCCACTGTGAAGTGTCTACTAGGTACTGCAAGGTCAATATTTTAAAAAGTATTACTTACACTTTTCGAACACGACATTTGAATTTGGAACGTTTTATTTAAGTTCAAAATGACTTTAATAAGTTACATGTCGCGAGCTCATAAAGAAAAAAATAATGAAAATATCCAACGAAATTCAAAATACGAATAGACACTCAATGGTCATTCCAAATTTTAAGTTTTTTTTCTTTATGAGCTTGTGACATGTAACTTATTAAAATCCTTTTGAACTTAAATAAAACGTTCCAAATTCAAATGTCATGTTCGAAAAGTGTAAGTAATGCTTTTTTCAATTGCAGCAACTACCTTGCAGTAGTAGACACTTCACAGTGGATGTAACATGAGAAATGGTTTTCTTAAATTTGACTAACTTCTGCTGTTCAGATTTTTTTCATTCGATACAATAAAATTGTCTACGCATAAAATCACGTCGATCTGCGTCAAAAAATTCTTTTATCAATATTATTATTTTTTAGGTACAACTCGCACTTGACCAAAATTTTGAAAATGTCAAAATTGTGATCTCAAAAAAATACCTAATGTCTCCTAAGACAGCTTCCTTGTATCTTATATAGTTGCCGATTTCCCCATACTGTCACACTTAAAAAAAACACTCTGTATATATATTTACTTTTAGATTGCAAAGTATATTAACCCTTTGACCACTGCTTCTGCTTTCCACCGTCCACTGCTTTGACCTTTGACAGCTCTGTTGATGCATTCAATTTCGAAACTTACGCATTTGTAAATTGATTTGGTTTTGTTTTTTATATGACGGCAAATATGTTGCCAATACCCATTGAAGGGTTAAATTCAGTAATTGTAAAATCGTTATGGTATGAATTACAAAATACCAATCAAAAATAATTTCTTACTTAGTTAAAAACCACTAAACGCACGCAACGAAAACAAATTTCCGCCATCTTGCTTATAAACATGTAAGTTTATTTAATAAGTTTGAAAGTTCATTTTCATCACACTTGCTGTCTAAGCGCGCCATTGCTTGCATGCGTAACGGAAGTAATAGAAAAGTGAAATTCCCTAGGGAGTAATAGAAATGTCAGTACGTCATTTGATAATAATTATTTTGTCTTAAAACTTATTTTTTTGTCGGCAAGTGTGATGAAAAACGTTGTATGCATTTACGGTCGGTAAGCGGAATACTAACTCGAGTCTCGAACACTCTCGTTAGTAATTCGGTACTTACCTCCCTTGAAGCACAATCTAGGTACTATAAAGGTCATTGGGCATTTTGTTCGGGCATATGACCCACTGCGTACATAAACGAAATAGGGCTAGGAATGTAGGTAAATGTAAGTGCTACTGAGTGGTATGAGTCGCATTCTTGTAAGGCATGGGAGAATTGAGGAAAAAAATAAAAAGGATTTCTTATCATTCTAGAATTTTTGCAATGAATCGAGTCAGAACTATTGTTTTTTTTTCAAAAATACTCTGTATAGCTGCTGTTACATAAGTTCCGAAAGACTCATTGATTCGAGCTGGGGTTTGAACCCAGAATATTCCAGATTGAAAAACCAACATCTGCTACCCACTACGACCAGTACCTAGGTCATAACCGTTTACGCAATTATACAAAGCTGAAAGTAAAAACATTAATAACACTATTTCCGATACGAAAAGTTGAATAACTTTTTTTTCCCGGTTGATACATACGGAAAAAATATATATTTGGAAAAGTGAGATTTAATTCTTGATTTTAAAGCTAGTTTGGTCTTTGTACGCGAAAAATCATAAAGCGGGTCAAAAATGCCCAATGACCTTTCCTTGCTAAATTAAGCTTAAGAACATAATATACATATCTAGTTTTCAAACACCAACTACGTTTTGGTTATGTACGATATATCGTACACCATGCATTTAGGGTTAATACGATTTTGTAGGGACCAGCCAGACAAAAAACGCGTCTTAAGCGGGAAAGTGTATCATGCATTTTTCTTGTAAAATTTTTACTTTTGCAGTGATATGTTAGATACGAGATATTTTTCTTAGACATATATGTATATACTTAACTGATTCGGATGAAAATAAATAAATGAAACAACATGTACTAAGGTTGCACATGCAGGTATATGCTATGGGATCATGAACTTTACCGGTCGCTTGGTCAGTGCTACGAAGTTGCCTACAAAGAAGGAGCGATCGGTATAATTATTTTTTCCGGTCTAATTTTTAATCGCTATGGTAAAATGATAACCTTCCTGCTCACATCTAAACTAAATACTGCCATACGTCAATGTAACATAAGTTACAGATAGCTTATTAAACGGAATGATGAATCGTATTAACCGTACAAAAATGTAGGAAAACATGACTAAACTTACAGAGACCGGCATAAAATGGCGTATTATGCGGAAAATCGTATTAAACATGATCGTATTAAGCGGGTTCTACTGTATTCGTATTAACGTAAAAATATATCTGCAAACGTGTTCCACAATTACGTGTCAAAGATGCGTCAAATTTAATGCTATGGAAGGTCAGCCATATTTGTTTACCTTTTATTACTTTGAACTCAAAAATGGTATACATATTATAAATAACGATGAATTAAGAAAAACAAAGAAGTTATAGTTCG
Organism: Thaumatotibia leucotreta; assembly: GCA_025490895.1. NCBI lineage: Eukaryota > Metazoa > Arthropoda > Insecta > Lepidoptera > Tortricidae > Thaumatotibia > Thaumatotibia leucotreta. The sequence goes on from JALPQI010002480.1 coordinate 56,795, forward strand.
AGAAATATAAATTGAACGTTTATTCTTACTATAATGTAGGTAGAAAGTTACTAATTTATATAAGGTCCTAATTTATTAGATGCAGATATTTTTACAGCTGATAGTACTCGGTCTCTGGAGTATATTACACCGTGAAACATTATAGCTTTTACGATGTTTTTTTGGAGAAAACGGAAAAACAAATTTCCTACGTAAAAACACCCTGTTTATGTGATTATTAAATGAAAACTAATTGAACAGATTCTAGTACCTCTTTTACGTACCACTTAACTGGAACTGGCCACTTCTCGTCGATAAATTAAATACTTGATTGTCAATGTCATGTTATTTTCCGTTGGATTGTGTCGTTTGATGACATGACAGACAGTGTTATTGTGACATGTGATAATGCACACATGATGATTTTTTTAGACGAAATTATAATTAATTTTTTTGTTAGGAAAATGAAATCAAAAAAATTACATGAAAAGATTTCCTAATTTATATTTAAAGTTAATTATTTTAATGTAAAGTATCATGTGTTAAAATATCTTCAACTAATAAATTAGGACCTTATATTTCACGAACTATATACTTAAATCGATCACTTTTTTTTATGGCCGCACTATATCTTTGAGCCAATTGAACCAATCACAACAAAGCGATTATTTTACAGGCCCAGGCCTATGTTTGTATGAAATTCCATTAGGTACCATCGTTTTCTGTTGACAAATCCCTAAATAGATTATTTCCTAAACTTTACTTATAAAGTTGTTTTTTAAGCTGCAAAAAATAGTCAATAGTCGATATGATATCGAATACACCTTTGTTTCAGCAATTGTTCCGAACACAACAAGCAGCAGCTGCAGGCGGGCAAGCAGCAGCAGCTCAACTACAACTTTTACAACAGCAGCAGCAACAACAATTTCAATTGCAACAACAGTTAGCAGCACAACAGGCGTTTACGCAGGCGCCCTATGTCATTAATGCTGGGCAGGAAGGTGCGCCCTATGTGAGCGCGTTAATCGCTGGAGTGCCGCCTTATTATGGAGTGGCAGCGCCATGGGGGGTTTACCCGGGTCTAGTAGCCCAGCCGGCCCAACAACAAGGTCAACAGCCACGTCGGCCTTTGACACCCCAACAAGGGGAGCAACAAGTGAATGGACAAGGACAATATGTTATTCCTTATTATGACCCCGGATCGCTGGTTATGGGCGGACGCAATGGCACACCGTTAAGACTCGTATCACCCGGCGGCGTACTAGCGCCGAGACAGTATCAACCAGCTCCTGCACACCCAGCGGCATCCGCTGCCCCGCCCACCGGCGCGCAACCCCAGCCGCCACAGCAACAACCTGGTATGTATTAAAACTACAGTACAAAATATTATGAGCTTTTCTCTTTTCCTGATATTAATAAACCTTAATTTCAGTCAAATTTGTATTGACAATTAAGAACTTTCGATTAAATCTCGGTTATTGTGTCCATTTTATATACTATAAGCGATATTATAATTTAAAAACGCCGATCAAGTTTAAAAAAAATTAAGATATCTTTTTTAAGAGTCCGGTATACATTTGAAAGTGAAAATCGTTAATAATGAATTAACGCATATAAATTGCAATTGTTTAGATATATAACAATATAATATTGATAATGTAGATATGAACTATTGGTATTACAACAGTTTAGACAAATATATAATTCTAGCAGTTACCCGCGGCTTCGCCCGCGTATTATCTATTCACTGCATGTTAAAGTTTTCCCGCGGGTTATCTCGCGTTTGGCTTAACGCGATTTAACGATTTAAGTGTGGTGGATGGTGCTTTAACCCTCGGTTCGTCCGCTTCTATCAATTTTTATCACGGTCTTACTAAACTTAAGACCTAAATTCATGATTGCGAAATTTTTCTTGTATTTTTGACTTAACATTCCATATGAAGTACTTTTCGGCTTCTCGGTATCGATTTTTATCAAGATCAAATCAAAGTTATAGAAATTTTAGATGGTGATAGCTCCTCACGTTTTGTACCTCAAATTCGTTATGAAAAACCTGTTGAATCTTCAGATACCGATTTTTACTAAGGTGGATTCAAACTCAATAAATTCAAGATGCGTGCAAATTTGACCTCAAATTCATTACTTGGAACATCTTGATCGTAGACAGAGTTGGGCATTATCTAGATAATTAGTTATCTAGATAACTATTTTAAATAAAATCATCTCAAATAAAATTATTTGAAAATAATTCAATTGCAAATATGTAGTTTAGTTGTCAACTCTTTTATTTAGATAAATTATCTAGATGAAGATAACGGGCCTCGTTTGTTCTTGAAGTAAGCTCATCTAAAACGTCAGGTCAAACAGTCATAATGACATTGCCATGGACCTATACCTAAACTGGATTGAGTACCTACCTACTCATTTTTGTTAGGCAATAAAAATTGAACAATGTCAGTGAGCACGACGGATACATTTCTGTAATAAAAAGAGACTAGTGAAAATGGTCCGAGTGAGAGCAACTAACTAGAGGATGGTGTCTCAGTTACACAAGTTACCTGTATAAAAAACACAATTAGGGTTTGGGCCGGTATGATTATGTATATGGTTGCAATTTTAGTATTTAGTTAGTTAAACAGTATTTAGTGGGCATTTATATGGAAACAGCTCGGTTCAAGGCTCAAATGGCTGCTGTTTGAGATTACGAGTGTTAAGTTCTACCCAAGCAATCAAAAACGCGATCAGAAATAATCTTGTGGGTTTAACAATGCAACATACAACATCAAACTTTCACAAATTGCCAAACACACACAAATTTCACAAATGCCTGAATACCCTAGACTAGAACCTCCATACTCACAGAGGATCATTATTAAACCCAAATTATAAAGGCTATTGCCTCCAAGTTTATCAATTTACGTATGGCTCACCACGGGAGAAGTAGGTATATTTCTATGAGATTTGGGAAATAAAGAATCGATTCCCACAAACATAAAATTTATATAGTATTAATAGTCCGTGGGCTAGTCGGTCTGAAATTATAAAACGGTATAATTTGGGGGTACCAAGTGTCCTTTTTACAGTAGTTAGACATATTCATGAGGATGTTAAAAAAGTATGATAGACATCTCAAAGTGGTAGCTAATAGGCAGACGGGCTATTTCAAGATTTCCGTTGTATGACAGGTATGGTTAAAATTAGGAGGTATACATTTTCCTTTTCACGGCTGTTAGGTAAGCTTATAAAAACGTCAAAAATGCAAGATTGCCATTTATAAGTGCTACCTAACAAAAATGGGGGCCAATCAAAGATGGTGGATCTCAAGTTTTACAAAATCAAGTATATCTCGAGAACTATTAAATATATCTAATTACTCTCTTGAACAAAATTAAAGGCATATCTGTAAGCTTCATATTTTGCATATACACCATATTGCTAAAACCAACCAATAATTAATTATGACTAAATTTATGAAAATTTCGTGATTTTGATTTTTTTTTGTGTCGTGTTTTTATATAGTAGTCATGACGCTAGAAAAATTAAATATTTTTTTAAAGATAGTGTATTTAATAAGCTTTAATTTGATGTATATAACTTGTTGGCGGTATTTAAAAAAAGACCCATAAAAAATATTTAAATGAATTGTAGTCATAATCCACCGTATACTTAGTGATTTAAGAGGCGATTTTTTTTATATTTTTCAATCTTGGTTATTTGAAATAAGCACTATTATTTACGAGTGCCACTTCCATCGCCTCTTAAATCACTAAGTATACGGTGAATTATGACTACAATTCATTTAAATATTTTTTCTGGGGCTTTTTTTTTAATACCGCCAACAAGTTATATACATCAAATTAAAGCTTATTAAATACTCTATCTTTAAAAAAATATTTAATTTTTCTAGCGTCATGACTACTATGTAAAAACACGACACAAAAAAAATCAAAATCACGAAATTTTCATAAATTTGGTCATAATTAATTATTGGTTGGTTTTAGCAATATGGTGTATATGCAAGATATGAAGCTTACAGATATGCCTTTAATTTTGTTCAAGAGAGTAATTAGATATATTTAATAGTTCTCGAGATATACTTGATTTTGTAAAACTTGAGATCCACCATCTTTGATTGGCCCCCATTTTTGTTAGGTAGCACTTATAAATGGCAATCTTGCATTTTTGACGTTTTTATAAGCTTACCTAACAGCCGTGAAAAGGAAAATTTATACCTCCTAATTTTAACCATACCTGTCATACAACGGAAATCTTGAAATAGCCCGTATGCCTATTAGCTACCACTTTGAGATGTCTATCATACTTTTTTAACATCCTTATGAATATGTCTAACTACTGTAAAAAGGACACTTGGTACCCCCAAATTATACCGTTTTCTAATTTCAGGCCGAGTAGCCCACGGACTATAAGTAGTGTCACTACTTGGGATAAAAATAAAAACACACATCAAAATATTCAGTTTATAAATAATATGATTAGAGTTTTCACAATGACTTTAAATAAAGCAGGATTGAGACAAACTTCTCAAGACAGTATTGTTTAACAATAGACAGTTTTTTAGTAAAAAAGTGTCAACTCTCATAGATCGTAATGTTAGCATAGTCACCGTAATTAAAACGAGATGCAATTCTCTAATATGCTTTCTCTTAGTACGGTCAAATCGTATATTAAACTCGCAAAACATGTAGTAAAGCTGCATTTTTGGTATGTTATTAAGACACCATAGGGCAGTATAAAACCACATTTTGCAAGCAAAAAAAGTTGTGCTAACTGCGTTATACGTCGAAAACTGTGAAATTTACTGTCTATTTTTAGTTTCTGATTTTAATAAAAAAAGCCTTACGTTTTTTGACAATATGTATCAGGTAACGTTTAAAGATGAATGAATTTGTAACAAGATGAGATAACATGCATTACCGTAGGTCTTATAGTTTCAGAGATTCGAGACTGCAAATAGTACCCTGTTTTGTAAACCAGATAAAATGTTGAGTTTTGCTAACGTTTTTGGTTTAATATCGCCTTACCTAATTATGCTACGAAAAACATGAAATAATTATCTTATAGCGCAATTAATATTATTTCATTTAAGGGTAAAATCGGGTCAGTAAACTTTGTAATTGAAACTAAAAACGCGAAATTCAAAAAGCAGGAGGTCCGCTATCTAAGTTTTTCATACAAATGGCAAGTCGTGTTGCAAGGCTGCAATTTTTGTATATTATATAGGCTCTATAGGGATGTACAAAAATGCATATTACAAGAAAAGAAAAAAAAAGGATTTAGGTATAGGACGTAAAAAACTGAAAAAAAATCGGACTTTTTTTAGTTTTTGACGTTTAACTAAAAAACTGTAACTTTTTGATACTAATTGCTATAAAACTATGAAAGAATATTGAATTTGAAAGGATTTGAGCTACCTTGCATTACCCTAAATTATACAGATTTAGAGATACGACATTTCAAAATGTGCCCTTCATTAAGTTAAGAAAATAAATGCCTGCTTTGAAGCCTCTTATACCCCCAACTATAAGACTTACAGTAATTGTTATCGGCTCAATTTGTTCCAAATTTAATGTAGTTATTATCTACAATTACTTTTTATTCTTAGCGCGAACGTTTTACCAATATTTAGTGAATAGCTTTAACATAACCTAAAATTTGTTTATGTTTTGATAAAAGAGCACTTTATGAAATGTCGTATCTCAAAATATATATAACTTACGGTGATGCAACGTAGCTCAAATCCTTTTAAATTTAATGTTCTTTCTTAGCTGCTCAATTTGTTCCAAATTTAATGTAGTTATTATCTACAATTACTTTTTATTCTTAGCGCGAACGTTTTGCCAATATTTAGTGAATAGCTTTAACATAACCTAAAATTTGTTTATGTTTTGATAAAAGGGCACTTTATGAAATGTCGTATCTCAAAATATATATAACTTACGGTGATGCAACGTAGCTCAAATCCTTTTAAATTTAATGTTCTTTCTTAGTTTTATAGCAATCAGTATCAAAAAGATAATAGATTTTTAGTTAAACGTCAAAAACTAAAACAAGTGCGAATTTTTTTCCGTTTTTTACGTCCTATGCCCAAATTATTTTTTTGTTTTTCTTTTAATATGCATTTTCGTATATATCTATAAGGCCTTTATAATATACCAAAATTGCAGCTTTGCAACTCGACTTGCGATTTGTATAAAAAACTTAGATAGCGGGCCTCCTGCCTTTGGAATTTCGGGTTTATACTTTCAACTACAAAGTTCACTGACCTAATTTTACCCTTAAATTAAAAAATATTAAGTGCGCTATAAGGTCATTATTGCATGTTTTTCGTAGCATAATTAGGTGAGGCGATATTAAGTCGAAAACGTTAGCAAAACACAAAATTTTATTTAGTTTACAAAAAGGGGTACTTTTTAAAGTCTCGAATCTCTGAAACTATAAGACCTACGGTAATGCATGTTAGCTCAGCTTGTTGGAAATTTATTAGTCTTTAAACGTTTGTTTACATATGATATCAAAAAACGTAAGGTTTTTTAAATAAAAATCAGAAACTAAAAAATGGCCGTAAATTTCGCAGTTTTTCACGTACTACCCAGCTAGCACAACTTTTTTTTGCTTGCAAAATATGGTTTTATACTGTCCTATGGTGTCTAAACAACATACCAAAAATGCAGCGATACTACTTGATTTGCGAGTTTAGGGTAAAATTATGTACGATTTGACCGTACTATCTGTCGGTCACACTTTTTTGTCGCAGTACTCAGTCCATTTTAGCTACAGGTCCATGGACATTGCTCATGAAGTAAACTTCATCATCATCATCATCATCATATCAGCCGAAAGACGTCCACTGCTGAACATAGGCCTCCCCCAAAGATTGCCACAACGACCGGTCCTGCGCCACCCGCATCCAGCGACTCCTGCGACCTTCACCAGGTCATCGGTCCACCTTGTGGGGGGCCTACCCACGCTACGCCTTCCGGTACGTGGCCGCCACTCAAGAACCTTCCCGCCCCAACGGCCATCGGTTCTACGCGCAATGTGCCCCGCCCACTGCCACTTCAGTTTAGCGATTTGGAGAGCTATTTCGGTTACTTTGGTTCTGCTGCGGATGGTCTCATTTTTAATCCGATCACGCAGAGAGACTCCTAGCATAGCCCACTCCATTGCCCTTTGGGTGACTTTGAGCCTTCTTATGAGACCCATTGTAAGCGGCCACGTTTCAGTACCGTATGTCATCACTGGCAACACACACTGATTAAAGACTTTCGTCTTCAAACACTGCGGAATATTGTACGAAAATATGTGTCGTAGCTTCCCGAACGCTGCCCAACCGAGTCGGATTCGACGATTGACCTCTTTCTCGAAGTTGGACCTACCTAACTGAATAGTTTGCCCTAGGTATATACACGGTGGAATTTAATCGGTGAACAGGAACCCATTTTTCTAATTCAGTAATCGATGGCGGTCACGTTTATGTAGTACTTACGTGGAACCAAGTTTTTTTTTAGCATAAATTTTTTTTATGTTGAAATTAAAATGTATTGTCACCCTACTAATGGTTTAGTCTGAAAAGTTTAATACCTCTTTTCAAACTATCAGCCATAGAAACTTAAAACATAAATGAATAATAACCACTCACATGTTTTAATTTTTGCGATAGACTCTATTCCTATGTAAAATAAGAGTGATGCATGGCTGATAGTTTGAAAAGAGGTATTAAACTTTTCAGACTAAACCATTAGTAGGGTGACAATAAATTTTAATTAAAGTTTAATTTCAACATAAAAATTTGTTATGCTAAAAAAAAAACTTGGCTCCACTTAAGTACTACATAATCGTGACCGCCATCGATTACTGAATTAGAAAAATGGGTTCCTGTTCACCGATTAAATTCCACCGTGTATATATTCGTCTACAACTTCGAGTGTAAAGTCTCCGAGTATTACGGAAGTAAACTTAAGTAAAGTTAATTCATCTTTTATTTCAAACGTCAAATAATTTATTTAGATAAAAGTTCATTCATCTAGATAAATTCAAAATAACAAATGAAGGATTATTTAGTAATTGAAATAAAAGATGATTTGTCAGAGGCGGCGAGGGCATTATTTGTGTATTTATTTATCACAAATATTTGTTCCTTGGTCTTGGCTGTCTATGTATTTAAGTATCTGTATGTATCTATCTATTACATATATCGTCGCCTGGTACCCACATCACAAGCCTTAATTGAGCTTACCGTGGGACTAGGTTGATTTGTGTAAGATGTCCCAAGATATTTATTTATTTATTTAGTTATCGATCCGGTTATATGTAAAAAGATAATTTTTGCCCAACTCTGATCGTAGACAGTAGTAGATACCCATGTTGATTTTTTTCACTTAATTATAATTACCCCTTTTACCCCTTTCAGGGGTTCTATTTTCAAAAATCATGATACATTTCCGTATTTATTTGCTTAAAAGAACTCCTGCAAAGTGTCTGATAAAATAGTCCACTAATCTTGTTTCGCCATACAAACTTAGGACCCCCATTTCATCCCCTTAGAAGGTGAGTTTTGAAATAGTACATTACGACACAAGTGCGAAAAACATGAATTTGAGAACATCCACGTACAGAAGGTGAGAAATGACTTTACCTTCTCTCCGAAGCCGGCAACCTAGTCCTGACCTTCTACTTATTGCCTCCTTTATTCATATATTTATTTAGAGTATTTTATAAAATTAAAATACAATACAACATACAAAAACAATACAAAATATAAACACTACATTAAAAACCTAACCTGAGTGCCACCGGCAACGGAGCGGGACCAAGCTGCCGGTACCGAAAAGAAGAATCATCAAAATCGGTTCACCCAGTTGAAAGTTCTGAGGTAACAAACAAAAAATAACATACAGTCGAATTGAGAACCCTTTTTTTTTAAGTTGGTTGAAAAACCGATTCCAATCTCTTCCTTGTACTCCCCGGATCACATTATTGTGACGTCATCGCGACAACAAACCGGGGTTTATTTATGAAACTTTTGAAAAAAAAAACAGCCTAGGCTTATAAAGTCGCTAAAATGCAACTGCTTGCGTGCTTGCCCTACATTACAACTACAACAACCTTACAACACCTACTACATTTACAAAAAACCGCAAAACTGACAACTAAAGAAATAACTGAATTTATATTGTCTGAAATAATAATGTATCTAAAATAATTGCTGCCAACGTAAGGTAAAAACGCAAGTATTTTTAAATCGTCACTGGCAAGCAGTAACTGACAGTTTAAAAAAAACGTTACCGTGTCTTTTATATTCCGACATTTGTTTTATCACTATTATTTTCTAGTACGGTCAAACTTTACATTAAACTCGCAAAGCATGCAGTATAGCTGCATTTTTTGTATGTTGTTTAGACATCATAGAGCACTATAAAACCACATTTTGCAAGCAAAAAATAGTTGTGGTAGTTACGTAGTACGTGAAAAACTGCGAAATTTACGGTCATTTTTCAGTTTCAAATTTTTATTAAAAAAACCTTACGTTTTTTGACATTATATGTTAGGAAGCGTTTAAAGATTAATAAATTTCCAACAAGTTGAGCTAACATGTATTACCGTAGGTCTTATAGTTTCAGAGATTCGAGACTTCTTAAAAGTACTCTTTTTTGTAAACTAGCGTTATTTTGAGTTTTGCTAACGTTTTCGGCTTAATATCGCCTCACCTAATTATGCTACGAAAAACATGCAATGATGAGCTTATAGCGCACTTAATATTCTTTTGTTGAAGGGTAAAATCATGTCAGCAAACTTTGTAATTGAAAATAAAAACGCGTAATTCAAAAGGCAGTAGGCCCGCTATCTAAGTTTTTCATACAAATCGCAAGTCGTGTGGCAAAGCTGTAATTTTAGTATATTATATAGGCCCTATAAGGACGTACAAAAATGCATATTACAAGAAAAACAAAAAAGGAATTTCGGCATAGGACGAAAAAAACTGAAAAAATATTGGACTTCTTTTACTTTTCGACGTTTAATTAAAAAACTATTATCTTTTTGATACTAATTGCTACAAAACTTAGAAAGAATATGAAATTTGAAAGGATTTGAGCTACCTTGGATTACCCTAAATTATATAAATTTAGAGATACGACATTTCAAATTGTGCCCTTCAGTAAGTTCAGAAAATAAATGCATGTTTTGAAGCCTCGTATACCCCAACTATAAGACTTACAGTAATTGTTATCGGCTCAATTTGTTTCAAATTTAATGTAGTTATTATCTACAACTTTTTTTCCTTAGCGCGAACGTTTTGCCAATATTTAGTGAATAGCTTTAACGTAACCTAAAATTTGTTTGTTTTGATAAAAGGGCACTTTTGAAATGTCGTATCTCAAAATATATATAACTTGCGGTGATGCAACGTAGCTCAAATCCTTTCAAATGTAATGTTCTTTCTTAATTTTATAGCAATTTGTATCAAAAAGATAATAGATTTTTAGTTAAACGTCAAAAACTAAAACAAGTCCGAATTTTTTTCCGTTTCTTACGTGTTATGCCCAAATTATTTTTTTTGTTTTTCTTGTAATATGCATTTTCGTATATATCTATAAGGCCTTTATAATATACCAAAATTGTAGCTTTGCAACTCGACTTGCGATTTGTATGAAAAACTTCAATAGCGGGCCTCCTGCCTTTTGAATTTCTCGTTTATACTTTCAACTACAAAGTTCACTGACCTGATTTTACCCTTAAATTAAAGAATATTAAGTGCGCTATAAGTTCATTATTGTATATTTTTCATAGCATAATTAGGTGAGGCGATATTAAGCCGAAAACGTTAGCAAAACACACAATTTTAAAGTCTCAAATCTCTGAAACTATAAGACCTACGATAATGCATGTTACCTCAACTTATTGGAAATTTAGTAGTCTTTAAACGTTTAATAACATATGATATCAAAAAACGTAAAGTTTTTTTAATAAAAATCAGAAACTAAAATATGGCCGTAAATATCGCAATTTTTCACGTACTACGCAGTTAGCACAACTTTTTAAATGTGGTTTTATTGCTGCCCTGTGGTGTCTAAATAACATACCAAAAATGCAGCGATACTACTTGATTTGCGAGTTTAGGGTAAAATTATGTACGATTTGACCGTACTATTCAGTTTGTACAACAATCTTTAAATTTGTTTAAAATTCATTTGTAATTTTTTTGGACTGTGAAGTGAATAAATAAAATAACTTGAATAATAATAAGATACGATAGATTATAACGACGATTT
>JALPQI010002481.1:0-113614 GCA_025490895.1 Thaumatotibia leucotreta
TATAATGACAAAAATTCCAAAAAAATGTGCCGCCATCTTGAATCTAATGGACCCTACATTCGGATTCCATGTATGCAAATCAGTAGAAACCTTTGAAGCGGTATTTAATTATATACCTATTTGAGACAATAATATTCAAAATTCGCACGTCCTAACATTATAAGTAATTAAAAAAGTAATCTAGAAGTATGATCAACAATTCCAGTAATATTGAATCGACATGTTGATTCCAAAGTATTAGTAATGGTAATATGCTATAGATTATATTGTTACTGACCCCTTCATACGTCATGGTAATATTCCGTTTCACGACATTGCATTACAAGTAATATGATACCCATAAGTACATTACAAAGTAAAATCAAGTAATATTGTAATCGGGAATTGATTACGAAATGCCCAACTCTGCTGTTCAGGATCAAAAGCTCGTATGTGACCAAAATATTTTTCATACAATTTGTATGGGAAATTTGATTCATGATTTGCGGCTTTTCTAGCCGAAAATTTTTTTTGGTTCTCATACATGCTTTTGATCCTGAACAGAAACAGGATCGATTGGGATCAAAAAAAAAAGTTTTTCACAAATGACCATTTACACGCACCCTGTATGTTTTTTCCAAAATCTTTAAACGCCAATCTTCATTAAGTTAAAATAAAGGGAAGGTCTTCCAAGACCATTTTCGCGTAGCTACTCTGGATCTCGTAGCTGCCCTCACTGACCCAAAAAGAATTTCCACCCTGTATTCCACATGCTAAACATTTTTTAGTTACAAGCATGCCAATTTTTCAGACAAGGAAATCTGTTATTTTTGAAGTAGACGCGAATGGTCAACCTTCTCGTTTTCGATTGAAAAATTTGAGTCTCGCGACTTACATACGAACCTACGCAATCCAAAAAATTCATCGGCTATTTTTGCTTATACTGCATGTATGTCCCTCGTTTCCACTATAAAATCTGATAAGATAATGTTTTTCATAAATGATGATTGAAAAACTTGTTGAATGAAGTTTTATTTATTAGTCATATTACCCAATGGTTCAAAACTTCGGTTTAAATGTGAAACAGACCTTCAAAGAGTTAATTAAATTCATTTTACCGTCATGAGCTCGTCGAGCATAGTCCTCTCGTCTCAACGGAGTGATCGCGACTGGCCGCGCCCACGGATGGAAATAGAAGATATAGCAAATCGCGCGAAATGCGCGACGGGAGAGAACACAGCGCGCGAAATAAAAAGGGTATATACGCCAAATGCTTCTTACCTCTCTATCTCTTAAACATGACAACCTATAAAAAAAATTTCGCCTATCAGCCCTTAGCATTAGTTTAAGCTACAAAATACTAAATTATTACTATTATAGCATGCAAAATAACGTCAGGAAATAAAATCTCCCCGAAAATTAGACATGTTTTCGGGGTCGATTTCTATCGAGCGAACTTCAATCCTTTGCGGATTTGTTCCCTATCAGCCCTTGCAAATATGATGTAGTTTCTGTATGTATGATATTGTGGCATATTTTCATGTTTAAGACATCTTAAAATGCAATCTCCGCGCTGCAATTTGGGTGTATGCGCCCTCTTAAAGATTAGGACCTAAAGACCTAAAGTTTAGGTCATTTATTAAGGCCAAACCACACCGGATGCGTGTGCAGCACGTGCACGTGCGCATGTGCGTGAGCTTGCACGTTGTACAGAATGGGACTGTCGCATTAGATGGCACACCGCTTGCGTGGCGTGACGTGCAAACGGTGAGCCTTCTAGCTCTCAGCAACAGTTGTAGATCTCCACCCACCATGTCTTTTTAAAGTGGTGATGTCGCCACCTTATAAACAGCTCGGCTGTCCCAGATCAAAGCCTAGTAAGTGTATTTAGCGAAATTTTACAGGAGAGGCAAATAAACATTTTGTTAAAAAAAATAGTAGCAGAGACCTTTATCTCACAAGACTTTGTTTTATATAAAGGAGTATAACTTGCTTTATAAGACAAACTATTGAAACTTAATATATGTATCTTTTTAGAACTTTTATGTGCCTTACTAACAACTGATTACAAAAAAATAATGAAATGTTATGTCAATCACAAAACTGAAACCTAGCTAGTGGTACAAAAATGGTAAATTTTACTGTTTCAGCAGTAAACTCTTAAATGTCAAATATAAAATCAAGCGACTGCTTACTTTGAAATCCGGATTAGGATTACCATTTTAATAAGGTAAGGTAAAATTGTAGTATAGTGCGTTGGGGTAATTTCAAACTACAGAAATTCTGCTCGGGTAATTTCGGAATGAATCTTGATTATGATAAAAATAACGGTGTGTTTTATGGTAATTTCAAATAAGACGACTTAAGAAATGACCACAAAGCACCCTATTTAATTGCAATCTAGGGGATTTAAATGATTTTGAAATTACTGACTACCAGTCCTTTCCCGCAGAGCTTCGCTGCAAAGTACTTGCTAACAATTTACTACAAATTGAAACTTCCCACAAACATCATTCTAAGCCGATAAATGTCCACTGCTGGACATAGGCTTCCCCCAGTAGGGTCGTTGCCATAACAAGTCATTTTTTTTAAGTTGTCTCGCACTTTTTTTTTGTTTTTGTAACTTTTAATATGATTTTCACTCAGAATCGCGAGCTCTTTCGATCCTGATAGGAGAAAATTTTGGTATCATCATCTGCTACGAGTGTATGCATGTGCATACCATTCGAATATCACGTGTATAAACAGTACTACGCACGCGACTATCGGCTTAACAGCGAAAATTAAAAAAACGAAATTCCAGTGTGTATGTGAAGTCCCCAAAAAGTACTGGACCAGCGTCGGGACCACGCAAAATAGGCACGTTTGATGTCGAGTTGTGGAAAGAAATAGAAAGAAATAACAAACATAATACAATAAATAATAAATAAATAAATAAATATCTTGGGACATCTTACACAAATCGACCTAGTCCCACGGTAAGCTCAATTAAGGCTTGTGATGTGGGTACCAGGCGACGATATATATAATAGATAGATATATATATAGATACTTAAATACATAGACAGCCATGACCGAGGAACAAACATTTGTGATAAATAAATACACAAAGAATGCCCTCGCCGGGATTCGAACCCGGAATCTCCAGCTTCGTAGGCAGGGTCACTACCAACTAGGCTACGGAGGCTGACAATAGCAACAAGTATTGATATTATTTGATTTGTTTTATCAATACCTTCGTCGTAATTTGAAGCTTCTGATAATTTGTCCAGGGTTCTTCCATAGAGAGACAACGAACATTACCGACAAATAATGCACGGAATGATAGTGACGTTATGAATTATCGAAGATCCAATTTTGTTTATTATCAAAAAGTACAATTTTTTGGTCGGTTCTTCGTCGGTTAACAACCAAAACACCCTATACTAATCGTCAGTAGACATTAAAATAATTGTAAACAAACCTAAATAATTGCATAATTCCATAATCGCGCACTTTTAGAACACATCTTGGTCTCGTCACCAACTTAAAACCTTAAGCCTTGAGTTCACTTACACTTTTAGTTAAAATTATTAATATTTTGGCCACTTTGATGACGCTGCTGCCCGTCATCGATCGTCGATAAATAAATGGTCAATATCAATTCAATTCCTCAGTCGACTCTTATGACACCCGCGGAGCGGTAACAAAAACCGCAGGCAGGGAGCGCGGGAGCGGCGACCATTAGAACGCAAACTTCACTCATTACTGACTTGATAGGTTGTATTTATTGTTATATTTGAATTCCTTGTACGACCCTTCGGCAATTTTTAAAATCAAAAACCTAGTAAGGGACAATTTCCATATTCAAAAATCTAGTGTGTCCCATTTACAAACTCAAATACCTAGTATAGCATGCAGTTGCCAGGTTTTTGGACTTGAAAATGTTACTTACTAGGATTTTGAATATGTTGGTGGCATGTAAGAAATGCCCTTGCTAGGTTTGGTGGGTCTCATAACTTTGGTTCTAATTGAGATAGAAATACAGGTGTTTTTGCATTAGACGCAGCTCAACATTTGGGGCAGATACATTAAAAAAACGTATTTTGACAAAAAATGTCCCTTGCTAGGTTTTGATTTGGGACAGCCGAGCTGCTTTATAAAGATATATTAGTTTAATAAAAAAGAACATGTGGGTTAAAATTCTATAAAACTTCCTAACCTGCATCAACTAATAAGGTGGCAGAAGTCCTCCGAAACAGTGGCCGGTATACAATACATCTCGGGGTCCGGCAGTTTCAGGTAACTGGCCACTAGTTTACCCATGTTTCCAAATGTGTTGATGCCTACATTTTGACTTAAGCATCTTGCTTTCGAATATTTTATGAAGAAATGCTCATTATTGCAACCTTCTGGCCTTAAATTCATGTATTTCTTGATTATATGGTAGTATTTACCGGTTATGGTAAAAGTTTGATCTATTCTAGTTTTAGTATTCATGATATTAATTATCAGTGCACCATCTAGGTCTTTCACATCCTTGAAAAGCAAGCTGTCAAGCTCCTGTCTGCGGCAAGCACCCACAACGCCACAGATAACTGCTGCCTGAAAAATATTGAATTATGTTTACAGATTACTTAAAGCATGTATGTATTTAATGAAAAATAAGAAACTACGAATACAAAAGAGTAGATAAAAATTATGTTTACATACCTTGGTACAAAAATATGCTTCATCAGGTGCTTCGTTTATAAAAGTGCTTATATCAGATGGTAAAAAAGTTCTAGACTTTTTGGATTTGTATCCATCAGACTTGCGTTTCAGGAAAGCGTGTAGCTTGCTATATTTAGACACATCAACTTTTTCGTATATATTCAATGTGGATTTGATCATTGAAAACTCGGTTCACAATGTTGACGGAGCGAATTTTTCGCTCATTCCTTGAAAATTGCCAAAAGGACATTTTCCGAAAAAGAACTTGAAACGTTTTTCTTCATCCGCCATTCCATTCAGTTCGAATAACTTTTATCGTAGAGTTTTCTAGACTTTACGGGTAACGAATTAAGCGTCGCTTGTTCTGCAATATTTGTTACCTCCTCTAACGTGGAGGTAGGGGCTTTGTCCATCTCATCATCACTCATTATGAAGCCAAATAAACAGAATCGGACGCACTTAAAACTTTTCTTCTCAAGTTTAACTATAAAATAAAATCAAAACACTGAGCGGCAATGGCCGGCATGGCATGAGTGAAAAAACTGCTTATGATTAAAGTACCATCCACCAATCACGGACCAGAAGTGTTTATTTTATTTTATGCCCTGTTAGCTGAACTTTTAGCCAAAAGTCGTTTAGCGGGCACAAATTTGACTGATCATTCTATTTTCAAAATTATTATAGTTGACTAAAAGTGTAATGTAATGAGTATGATAGTTGGGAAGTAAGTGAGATAGACTATAGAACATTGAAAAGTGAATGAAAAGAATGCAGTTATAGTTTCGTTTATAGTGTCCTAATTGCCGGGTCCATATTGGCACTTATACAATTTTTTCTTCGAATATTTTTACAAATACCCATAATCATCATTACTCCGAAAATTTTATCTCATACTTTTTTTCTTACTAAAAATTATACAGCTACCTACAATGTTCATAATGAATTTTATTTCGAAATTTTATCGTCCTAAAGTCGTCAAGTAGATTAATCTATACCTACCCATAAAGTTATTTGAAATAAATTGTTTATTTATAAACATTTTCCCATTGGGTTCACCCTGTTGTGGTATAATTCTTTTATGAATAATTCTATATGACATAAACTATGAAGAGAGAGGAGCTTTTTGCAGAAACTGTTGTGGCATACTCAACTTTAGCATATTTCGTTGTGGCAGATTTCGAGTTGTTCGAATATTATTCGAGCATAATTTCTATGCTCCTATTTATGATGAGGCATAATCTGGAAAAGTATAAGCATAGTTTGTTCGAAGTAGTATATATAATATAATCGAGGTAGTAGTAATATTCTGTACGTTACTTACTGTGCTGAGTACTTTCTAGGTTGCTAAAAAAATAACCTAACCTATCCGAGTCGGATCTGCCCCGGAAGCTTTTGTTCGTTTGCTTCGCTCGCTCACTACAGAAATTTTCGCCCTCACAACAACTTCTGCCTGACGAAAAATGCAAGTTTCGAACATGTGGCTATATGCCCAAAAAAAAAATCAAATCTAATTTCTGTCTAATAACATTCGGCGTAAATAATGATATGCCAAGATATTTTCGGACAAAATAATGTTCGAAATATTGTTATTTATGCCAAGTGATGTTTCTGCCTCATTAAGATGATGCCAAAATAGATTATGCCAAGTCTGTTATGTCCTAAGCGTTGCGGACAAAAAAAGAACAGTTATGCCAAATAGAGGGAACCCGTTTAGTACAGTACTCTGCCACAACTTGATTTGTGCAGGTAGCTAGTGTTTACAGTAATAGTATGATTTATATTTAATTAAACAAAATTAATTCATACATAAAACCAGTACTTACAGATAAAAATAAATATAACATTAGAGTATACATATAGCATAAAATAAGTATAGTGAAAAAATATATAAACATAAAAGTTAGTACTAGAAATGTATATGAAAAACAACATTATGAACGTAAATAATTCTAAGTGATGATAATTATAAACAAAGATTACTTCTAAATACCGATCATCATGATGTTAAATTGTATAAGAAAAATTTTCGGAGTTTCAATAATCTAAGTTGCAATTTTATAAATACTTTGGCGCACCCCTAATTGACACATTAGAGTCAACGAATAGAAAAAGAATAATTTGACTTTTGACTTGACTTGTATTGTCTTTCAAAAACGGTCCTGAATTTTAGTTGATGAGTGTCACCCCATCTTTAATGCATCACGGTAATGAATTTTGAATATCAACCTATAAAAAACTTAAACTGCCATTTAAAAATAGTTGTGATTGGTCCGTCAAAGTTTTGATTGGCTTTATTCTATTAAAAATTTGTCAAAGATTTTGGCCGAAATATGCGCGGTGTTATGAAAAGCGCTAGGTATGTTCTGCCCATCTTGGCACAATTGAACAATTGGTTCTGGGGGCATTTTTGAGCTGGCGTTAGACGTCCATGTTATATAATATGGTCGCATTACCTAATACAACGGTCCTTAGTCAACTAGGAAACCTCATAGTTTCACCATGTCTACATGTGCGTTCGTCCCCTGAAAAATGTTTGGCTGCAAAAGCTGAAATTTTGTACCAATATGTAAACTATGGCCGTGTGGTGACGGCAGTAAGAATACCTACATTTGTCACCACCCCGACTCCTCCCGCGGGTGTCGTAAGAGTCGACTAAGGGATTGAAGTGTCACTGACCATTCTTTGATAAAAAATTGATGCAGCAGCGTCATCACAGTGGACACATTACTGCGATCGCCAATCCGCTTGCCCAGCGTGGCGATTATGGGCATCTACCTCCTAATGCTACTAAACGCATAGTTAATAGGAGAGGCCTACGTCCAGCAGTGGACTATCATAGGCTGATGATGATGATGATGATGATGTAAACTAATCACGCTGACAAAGTGGTAGGTAAAATAAAAAGTGGCAAAACCCCAATTCTGGGGCAGCATTATACTTCGTTTTATTTAAGATTAGAATTATCTGTCAAACGGGTGAACAACGAAGCAGTGGTCGTAAACCTTCCTTCTTAGATTTCGATACCACTGAATTTCTCGGAACTTATGTACATACATATCATTTGATATTTACCAATAACTGAACGCATAGTTTTCACATTTATTATTAATTTGTTGGCAAAACTGTATTTAAAAAAAGTTATAAGTGTAACTATAAGCAAGATGGCTGCAATTTTAAAAAAAGTTAAATATTGAAGGTTTTCTTTCAGTGTTTGGCGGTTTTTAACTAAGTATTTTTTTATAAATTTGTAACTCATATCGTACCGATTTTACATTTACTGAATTTAATTAAGTTTACAGCCTTAAATTTATCAATATTTGCATATTTAACCTAGCTTACACTATGCACTCGCAGTACATTTAAAAGTCATGCATTTAAGGATTTAAACTATCGGTATAAAAGCGGACACGGTATCATAAAGACTGAGCAGATGACAATAGTAAGACAACTTTACCCATCGACAACATCGTTCAGTATTTGTTGCCATTATAGGCGGCTTTAATCTGGGACGCTCTAATGTAGTTTGAATTTGGTAACAAATTAGAAAATAAAACTCAGATGACATACATAGTTTTATTCACTGTCAGTGGAAGAGTCCGAGGACTCGGAACCACCAACGTTTATAATAAAATTTTCCACAGTGTTATCTATTATATTATCTAATTACATTTAAAAGCTTATTTTCTTTTAAAATGTTGTATACCGTAGCCAACGATATGCCAGCAGTCTTTTTCACACGGTCCGATTTAGTGGGATATTCCTTTCTATGGCACATTTCCGACACTCATTTGTAAATATTCACCACCATCCGCTTTTCACTGGCAGTCAAGAGTATTTTGCTTTTGCCGTTTCTTCTTTAGAGATGAAAAAACGTTAGCCGGGGCCTGCTGCGACTTCATCCATTTTAAATGTGCACCAACAAACAAAATATCTAAATAGATCAACAATTAATTACGAAATTGAACAAAAACGATAACAACAATCTTTAAGTAAGCTAACAGCAATAGAAAACACAACCGACTCAACCGACAACAATAAGAAATCGAAGGACAGTGACAGTGACGTTTTAAAATTGTGTGAGAACTCTGCCTCTTTAGGTTTTTTAATGTACAACCTTTCCATGAAAAATTGCAAACGCAATTTATTAAAATTCTTATCTTTTCATCTTAGAATATAAATTAACTAACATTATGTTTCTTATCTGTTCACAACACTGAGTAATGTATGTATTAATATAGCATGATAATAAATACGTGATATTTAATAACTCGTGTTTACAGTTCGATCCGCAGAATTTGCCTGTAAAAAAAACCTTATATCTCGTTCTGCAAAGGTCTTTCTAATGCTAAAAAAAACGAAGTATAGTGTGCAGTGTGCACTGAACTGTCAAAGTTGTTACTGTAGTTCTTTTCATTTTATTGGATCGAGCAATAAATAGTATTGCATTCTCCTGTACCGTAAACGCAACAAATGTGCAGCAAATATCCGGCCGTCAGCTCGATCGCGGACGTTGTCAATTAATTCGCCATTTGTAATTTTATTAGGCGTGTTAGAAAGGTTGAGGATATTAAGGCATCAGGCAGGAGCGGGAGTGGATTCCGGTGTAAACCTTCGCCATGTATATGGGCCCACTATTTTCGTGGAGTTTAACTTCATAATTAATGATTGTGCAAATTGCGACCTATGCAATTTTTATTATGCATGGACTGGACTATTATATATATACTTTACGCTACCTATACAGGGTTACTTTTTCACCGGTACAATAAATTTTCCCACATATTTGGTATCGATAATAGATTACATTTATCAAATAAAATTGTAATTTTTTTTTTCATTTATTTTTAATTTATCCTTCATGCAAATGCAAAATAATGGGCTTGCTAATGATAAGACGTCAACGGGGTGCGGGACGCAGAGGGCGGCGGAAAGGGGTGAGCGACTTGTTGGCCTGCGCACTAGTTGGCAACATAGCAGTTACCTCAATCTCGGTGACTAGGTCACGGTCAGTCTCACGGTTGACGTAGGTATGTGCACGCGCGCCGCATCGTACTACCTTCAGTCGGAAATTGCTCGTACGAAATGGTTCGTAGTTATTTTCTCATTGGGGAAAATACAGTGGCAGCCCAGCGGCTATACGCTGAAGAAAGTGTGCCCTGCCTGGAAAATGCCAGTGTCATAGCCATGGCCAGCCAGGTCAACAGATTTGACCCCGTGTGACTGTTTTTGTGGGGTGAGGGTAGGCCCAAAATTTAAATAAAAGACATATAAAATCTAATAATAAGGGGTAAGTAATATAACGTATACGAACTAATGCTATATAAATCATAACGTATAAATTCAGTTTGTATAAATTTATAATGCCTAACGTGTAATAAATATAAGGTATAAAAGGTATAATTATTAAATGATTAATTGTAAAATGTATAACGAACGTAACATATAATATCGTTTACGATAACGATTAATTAGTATAACCCCCCTTGTGGGGGGCTACGCCCCCCCGTCCCCCCTTTTTTGGTTTCGCAAGGATGAGGATGCGTAAACAATAACTTAAAGGTCTTTTATGTATCCGGGAAACTACGCTCGAAACCTAACCAATCCAATTCGGTTTTACCCTGATTTATTACTTGGATTGGTTAGGTTTCGGGGCTAGAACGGATTGAAAAGGTAAGTAATATAACGTATACATTTTTATAGAACTTAACCTAACTTATTTTTCTAGCAGTTATATTTATATCGTTATATCAGATGTTAGTATATATTTTAACTTTTATACCTTTATATTGATATATGAAACGGAATTCGTTAATATGTACGTTAGACTAAACAACGGTATATATTATTAACGTTATATTATTTTTGTATTATACTATTTGGAAATAGATGTTTAATACATTATACCTAACGTTAGTATACGTTATGAACGTTTGTAAACTGTAATTATACTAAAAGTGCGTATTCATTATGATACGCACCCAATAATAAGTGCATTTGATTAACTTAAAAGTGAGAACTACAGACTTGTGTTGGGAAATATCGAAGGAAACATTCAAAACGGGCAAGAGTGTGTTTAGATAACCACGGCCAACATTTTGAACACTTGCTTAAGTATGTGAATTAATTAATTAGTATGAGAAATGGACTCCATTAATTAGGCATGTTTTTTTTTATTCCAATCATTGTGCATAAAGTTGATTTCAAGTGTTTCAATACGCCTCAATGAAGAAAGTTTCTGTCCTTAGTGCAAGTATGAAGGAAGATTTGGGATCAAGTAAGATTTTTTTGCCAAATCATAATCATAAGTTGATTATCACCGCCGCTTTTCTAAGCCGCCATGCCACGTGCGATGACGTTGTAAACAAACAGTTGCCAGTTCGTGTGTTTTGCTAGTTATGTACATTGATAATGCGTAATGCGTCCAATTTTCTTATTAGGTTTGCGGATAAGTTCAAACATCGGTATTTTAGTCTTTTTGTTCTAAAGGGGTAGTAACAAAAAATGCTAGTATTCTGTAACTTGGACTACTATTACGTATGTTGATTTTTTGTACTGGTGAAAAAGTAACCCTGTATATTCGTTAGGGTGTTTCATTTTTGAAAATTGTGAAATTTTCTCTGACTTTGCTCACGCCCTAAGTTTCTCTGATATAAAAATGATATATTTAAACTTTTATTGAGATTGGATAACGTTTAGAGGTTGCACACTTTTGAAAGTGGAGCCAAAGCCCCATACATTACGAAAAAAATTACTTTTTTATAAATTCATAAAAAATAATGAACCAACACTAAAATTACTTGGGAAAGTAGATTTTATCGTCAAATATAAAAAAAGGATTTTATTCTTTAAGTACGTGTGTGAATTTACTGTAACCTTAATATGGTATTATTTATAAAGTAACCTAGATCCCGGTTTTTTACTTAATTTTAGGCCATAATTGGATGTTTACATATAGTACACTAATCTATTATAGTTATGAAACTAGTAAAACACTGGGAATTAGGTTTTCATAAAAGTGCCCTATAAATATTTTTTAGAATACCTACTTCCAAAGAATAAGTTCTCATTTTTAATATATGATCATTATATTTGATTAATTTATAACAAAGTATTTTTTTTCGTAATGTATGGGGCTTTGGCTTTACTTTCAAAAGTGTGCAACCTTTAAACGTTGTCCAATCTCAATAAAATTTTATATTTATCATTTTTATATCAGAGAAACTTAGGGCGTGAGCAAAGTCAGGGAAAATATCACAATTTTTTTTTTGCCCATACAAAAGAGAAACACCCTAATATTTGTAAGTTTAAATTAGGTTCTAGTTTAATAATTGTTTGTATACATATATCTACCCTTAATTATTTATAGTTTTTCAAATAAACAGTTGAAACAATGGATCCAAACGGTTTTGTCGTTTGAAAGATTAAAAACGTCAAATTATTAGTTAATTCAAATTTTAGAAATTACCTGATATTCTGAATTTTAATAGGAGATCGTTCAATACGATTTATTGCACCTTTGATTTGAGTGATTATAAGTTTAGTATATCGCGAAGCATCATCTAGTGGGAGGAATTTAAATAGCGCATTTTCTTACAATGGAATATAAAATGGCCGCCATATCGTCTATTGACGCATCGACTATGTGTTCTGAATTAAGTAGGTAATCCATTAGTAGGCATGAATTATCTTAATCATAGGTACAGGTTGGTCGATAGCGTTTGTTAGTTGTACACCTCGAAATCAAAAAATCCTTGTAGCTTTTCACCTATTCGCGTTTCGCCGCGATTTTTTTTCTTGTAGAATGATTTCGGGGCCTATTACTCGAACGCTTGTAACTTGTAATACAAGCGGAAGTCCTTATCTTATTAATGATGTTAAAAATAGACTTCCACTTGTATTACAAGTTACAAGTTTTGAGAAATGAGCCTCTGGTAGCCATTTACAATGGTGTCTTAAATTCATAACATATTTATTTTCTTGCCTTTCTTCGCTGTAGTCGCATTTCACCTCAATAGATATTTGTTTGTAAAGCGTTATTACATATCGTGATATTTCCTTTAAGCATTACACCTCTATAGTTTTTTGTAAATGCATTTCGCACTCGTTGTTTATCTCCTGTTTTATGAGTGTGATGTAAAAAGTAATCTCGTTGTGCATAAATGATATGAATAATAAAAATAAATACGTCGGGATACCCCCTAACTACAGCCGAGCTAAGAGGGGTAGGATTTTAGCTATCTGCACATCTACGCACGTAGGCATGGACTCATAATTGAAACACAACACACATGACTTACTATGTTTTTTTTATAACTCTGGTTCGCAAGAGTTAAACCACTGTCTGAGAAGAACCAGGAAGAAACTCAGCGGGTTGTATTGTAATCTTTTCAAATCATTGGTATTTACAATTTTAGATAAT
This sequence comes from Thaumatotibia leucotreta, assembly GCA_025490895.1. Lineage (NCBI taxonomy): Eukaryota > Metazoa > Arthropoda > Insecta > Lepidoptera > Tortricidae > Thaumatotibia > Thaumatotibia leucotreta. The sequence continues at coordinate 13,091 of JALPQI010002481.1, forward strand.
CACAATAGGTAACACTTGAAACATAATTAATTAAAACATGATTAAACAACATAGAAACGACTGGAGAGTTCTAAGTTTGAGTCCATGCTTCACTAATATCAAAACACAAAGAAATAAAGTCTTTCGTCAGGAAGAATGACTTTCTAAGTCTAACACGCGAATCAGAATGATTTGAAGTCTAACGCGCGAATGCGAATGCTTCATAAACACTGCGCTAGTGACCTTTTATACGGTCTGATCATAAACTACCTGCTCAAAGACGGGTAGATCCCAATATGACGGTTAATGTCTACCTGCATGGAACAAGCAAAGATCACTCCAAGCAAAACATTGCTTATCGTTTTCTAGATATCAAACTCTTTAACAAATTAATTGTAAACATTGCAAATAAGAATATTCTAATGTTCGACACTCGACGTGTCGCACAGCTCCGCGACGACTGAAGCATGTCTCCGACAAATATAAAACTTTTTTGTTCCTTAAAGTCCATTTTCCAAAGCTAGTTTATGTATGGATATAGCAATGAGATTAACAAGTGAATGTATTTTTATTGTATCCCAGTTATAGCCATTTTTTTACAGTTAATATTTATATTTATGTTTATTTATTTTCGTATTAATTATACATTGTCAGATTTTAAATACAATAAAAGTAAATTTTACAATGGGAATTTAAATAAAATACAATAATAACATTCATAATATCATCATCATCATCATCATCATCATCATCATCATCATCATCATCATCATCATCATCAGCTTATGTTAGTCCACTGCTGGACGTAAGCATCTCCTATTAACTATGCGTATAGACGCATTAGGAGGTAAATGCCCATAATCGCCACGCTGGGCGAGCGGATTGGCGATCGCAGTAATGTGTCCACTATGATGACGCTGCTGCCCATCATCAATCTTTTAGAATGGTCAGTGACACTTCAATCCCTTAGTCGACTCTTACGACACCCGCAGGAGGAGATGGGGTGGTGACAAATGTATTCTTACTGCCGTCACCAACGGCAATTATCCCGGCTTCGTCTCGAGATTTAAATTAACCATGTAGTAGCTCCGCTACGCGCTAATCCACTCGCACTTTAGTTATATAATGTTAGAGAGAGAAAAACAAAAACATGTTTTCCCCCCCTAACGTCAGCTAGTGGCAGTATGCATCGACACTAGCCTGGACCGTCATTTATCCTTCGTGCGCGCGCACACTACGCACTTGGTTCAATTTAAAATGCCGAAACGGTCGCATCAAGAAAGTGATGAAGATCGATGGAGAAGAAAAATCAAGGACTACGAGGCAAAATTAACTGCAAGAACACGGAGACAACGCATAATTTACTCCAGTGGAACTGATTCGAGCGATGACGAAGCAAACGATGTACAACTAGAAGGTTAGTATCAAGTCTTGCCGTCATCCTTTGTCTCCGATCTAACACGAGATGTTAGGCAGCAGACTATTTTTTCCCGAGTCAATACGAGATATTGAACAGTGAACCTTTTTGTCGAGTTAATACGAGATATTAACCAATTTTTTGTGCAAGTGCAATCTACCCGTTTATCTTACAACATTTTAAAAATATACCCTATTTATCGTTGATTTGGGTAAACTACCCTCTTTTTTGCTATATTTCTAAAGGACTACCCTTTTTTTAAATAATCAATTTTAATGTTTTGAGTAAAACATATTGCGAAAACACAAATCAAATTATTTATTAACTAAATATTTTGATTTGTATTTTTAATTTTTCTCCAGTAGTCACACTACTTAATACTATATAAATTATAAATATTAGATGTCATATACCAAAGAAAAACGACCAACGACCTCGGACATAGGTGATCTTGGTCGTTTTTCTTTGGTATATGACATCTAATATTTATAAGTTTTGAGTAAAGTGAAAATTCCTTTGTTTAAACGTATTTTAACGTTTATTCGATGTTTTTAGAACATCTCATCAGCGAGGCGGAGGAAAATGAGACTGTACAAGAAGCTAACACAGATTTAGCCACAAATGGAGTTGAAGTTATAGAAGTGGAGGATTCATCCGACCCTACGCCTGCCGTAGACCCCGAGTTGCTGTTGGCGCTTGGGGATTCTGTTACGGACACTCCTGAGTGGGGAGATGATATATTGCAAGACATTTCTGAACGTTGGCAGCCAATATTTCAAACTAGCAGTTACCCGCGGCTTCGCCCGCGTACTAACATCTATTCACTGCGTGTTAATGTTTTCCCGCGATTATCGCGCGTTTGCCTTAACCGATTCAAGTGTGGCGGATGGTGCTTTTACCCGTGGTTCGGCTGCGTTCTATAAGTTTTTATCACGGTCGTATTAAACTTAATGCCTAAATTAAAGATGGCGAACTTTTCTTGCAATTTTGACTTAAAATTCCATATGAAGAACTTTATTATCTCCAGGACCAGGGGTTTAGGCTGTGCGTGGATCTTTGTCAGGGAGCTTCTTCTTTTATGTATATAGATAGATAGATTATCAAATTCCATCCCATAACAGGGTAAGCGGTGTTACACGTCCGCCTTGTTAGATTTTAAAATCGTTATTGTTTTCGTGAACAATGACTTGATAAACCGTGGAATCGATATCCATGTTGATTTTTACTGTTTGCCCTTTTTACAACATTCAAGGACTGATTTCTCAAAAACTTAAAACACGTCTTTACTCATTTATGTTTAGGGATACTCCTGTGAAATTTGGGAAGAAATAGGTATTTTAATTGATCAAGTTTCGCCATACAAACCCTGGACCCCTATCGCACCCCCTAGGGAGTGGATTTAGACCTAACCATTTTTAGAGCTTCCCTACACCCTCAAAGAAACCTACGCACTATATTTGGAATCTCTAGAACCATAAATGAACATGATATATAAATAAATAATAAAATTATATTGATATTTTTCGAAATTTACCCCATAACACCATAACCGTGTACATAGTATTTCATGTCCGCCGCGTTTAATTTTAAAATCGTTATTGTTTTCGTGATCTACGACTCCATAAAGTATAAAAACGATACCCGTCTTGATTCTTTCACTTCGTCACCCTTTTTAACTTTTTCAGGGGTTGAATTTTCAAAAAACCTTAAACATTCCTTTACTCAATTACTTTAAAGAATACTCTTGCGAAGTTTGGGATCAAATAGTTCAACTAATCTTATTTCGCCATACAAACTTTGGACCCCCATTTCAACCCCTTATAGATAGACAGGCCTTCCAAAGGACGTCAAGGATGACCTTTCAAAGAAATATTTATTTCCAAAAAATGCGCCTATGTCAAGACCCCCACTCCTTAATCCGGAGGTATCTGCGATGCTCACGGAAGCGAGTCGTAGCAGAGATGGCCGTATTTGCGCGAAACAATCACAAATAGGCCACGCCATTGCCGCCTTGGGTAAGGCGATGTCTGGCATATTAACGAAAACAATGAAAAGCTCAGAAGTAATAAAAATACTAAATGATGCGGGCAAACTGCTCGCCGACTCGCATTTCCTCGAAACAGATACACGGCGCTCATTAATTACGCCGTTGCTGGACAAGTCGTATGTTAGCCCGTTTAAAGATAGGAAACGCGACGTGTATCTCTTCGGAGAAAATTTAGGAGAATTTATTAAGTCCTCGAGAGGTATAAAGAAGACGGGACAGCTCATCGCACCCTCGGAGCCCTCTACGTCATCAGCCAATTTAAACTGGACGGGCCCGCCGCAGCAACGGCGCTTCAACCGACCACCAGTACAACGCGGCGGCGGCGGCGGGCAGCAAGCAGCCCAGCGCCCACGACCGCGCCCGGCCCGGCCGCCGCCGCGCCGCGCGCCGGCCCCTCCGTCGCCCGCGCGGCGCCGAGCGGCTCCAGCGCCGAGCCGCCGCGCTGCTCCGCGCGAACTATCCCGATACCGGCGAGCGACGTAGAAGTGCAGGCAGGTCGATTGAAATACTATTTGAATGCTTGGCGTGCCATAACTTCCGATAGTAACGTCCTAGACGCTATCTCGGGTTATCGAATTCCCTTTATTGAAGTACCTTGTCAAGACGCAGTTTCCTACCCTAAACAAGCTTTTAGTAGTACTGAATCTTTGACGATAAAAAAGGAAATATCACATTTATTAAAAATTAATGCGATTAGAGTCTGTCAGCCGGTCGATAGGCAATTTATATCGAGTATTTTTCTCGTGCCTAAAAAAAATGGAGATATGAGATTTATTTTAAATCTTAAAAAATTTAATAAATTTGTGTACGCAGACCATTAAAATGGAAGATTCTAGAACTGCTATTAAGATTATGACCCCTAATTGTTTTATGATAAATCTAGACCTTAAAGAAGCCTATTTTTTAGTGCCTATTGATGTTCAACATCGTAAATATTTAAGATTTATGTTCGACGACACGTTGTATGAGTTTTATTGTCTCGCCTTCGGACTCTGTTCGGCCCCTTACATTTTCACAAAGATCATGAAACCTGTAATGACTCATTTGCGTTCAAGGGGTCTTAAATCCGTATCCTACTTAGACGATACTTTATGTCTCGGTAATACGTACGATGATTGCATAGACAATGCTACCGAGACAATAAAATTATTAACAAGCTTAGGCTTTATAATAAACTACAAAAAAAGCGTTTTGATTCCTAGCCAAACTTGTAAATTCCTTGGTTTTGTTTTGGATTCTAAAAATATGAAATTAGAATTACCGAATAAAAAACGACAAACTATTATGAAGCTTACAAGCAGTTTGAAAAAGTTGGATAGGATACGGATTCGAGACTTTGCTCGATACACAGGGACTCTCACAGCCGCCTGCCCCGCCGTGGCGTATGGCTGGGTATATACAAAGTCTTTAGAGCGAGCGAAGTATTTAGCTCTCTTGAAATCAGATAATTATGATCGAGTCATGAAAGTTCCAAGTTCTTTATGTGTAGATCTAAACTGGTGGGAGCAAAATATCCTAGACACATGCAACCCTATTCGTACGTCTAATTATTTGTTGGAAATATTTACGGATGCATCTGCAACTGGCTGCGGAGCAGCTTGCGGCTCGGAAAAAATTGGTGGTTTCTGGACATCTACAGAAAGAGAGCAACACATAAACTCCTTGGAACTTTTGGCTGCTTTTTTTGGATCAAAATCATTTGCAAGTGATTATAATAAATGTGAAATCCTATTACGTGTAGACAACACTACTGCCATTGCCAACATTAACAGAATGGGAGAGTCCAATATCCGCACCTAAATAAAATATCACATGATATATGGCAGTGGTGTGAACGGCGGCAAATTTTCATTTATGCTTCTTATATAAATATACAAGCATATGACAAAATAGTTACTTTTTTTGGCCAGCCCGAGATCGACCTTTTCGCGTCAAGGGTTAACGCAAAATGCGAGAAATACATTTCATGGAAGAGGGACCCATACGCTTTTAATGTGGATGCCTTCACAGTAAACTGGAATGGGCATTTCTTCTATGCTTTTCCTCCGTTTTCCCTTATTTTAAAAACGTTACAGAAAATAATTAACGATAAAGCTACTGGCATACTTGTATTTCCCAACTGGCCATCTCAGGCATGGTATCCGTTATTAATGCATCTCTCAGTTAGCGATACTATTATTCTTCCACCAAGTAAGTTTTTGCTGTCATCTGCTTTCAGGCAAATCCATCCTCTTCACCATCAACTTTCCCTGGCTGTGACTATATTGTCAGGCAAGCGTTCCTGAGAAGACAAGTTCCTCATTCGGCTCTAAATGTTATGATATCATCCCTGTCAAAGAATACTTTATCGCAATATACGACTAGCTTAAGATTATGGTGGCAATATTGCCAGGTTAAAGCTATCGCTGATATCTATGATGTAAAAGTCAACAATTTAATTGATTTTCTTAACTCTTGTCTACAAGATGGTGCATCATATGGCACGCTGAACAATCATCGGTCAGCTATATCATTAATATCAACTAATTGTATTAGTCAAGATGATTGTCTAAAAAGATTCTTTAGAGGGGTTTTCAGGCTAAAACCTTCTTTTCCAAGATATACAGTGACATGGGATCCTATGATTGTATTAAATTAATTTTCAAATTTATTTCCTAATGAATCATTGTCAATCGAACATATTACAAAAAAACTTGTTATCTTGTTAGCGTTAGCAACTGGTCAAAGGTCACAAACATTGTCACTGATTCGTTTAAATAATGTACAAAGATTTAATGACAGAATAGTCATTAAAATTACAGATATAATTAAAACGTCTTCCGTTGGAAAATGCCAACCTATAATTGATTTGCCATTTTTTGATGTAAAATGTAGTGTTTGTCCAGCTCAAACACTCCTAGCTTATATAGACATTACTAAAGATAAGCGGCCCCTTAATGAAACAAGACTTTTTCTAACTTATAAGAAACCCTTTCACGCAGCATCGTCTCAGACGATTGGGCGATGGATAAAGTTAGCTATGGAGGAGAGCGGCGTTGACGTCAATATGTTCCGCCCTCATAGTACCCGACACTCCGCTACGTCAGCAGCTAGCCTGGCGGGGGTGTCGGTTGACATAATTCGAAAATCAGCTGGTTGGTCGGGAGAATCTGCTGTTTTTGCGAATTTTTACAATAGGCCGCTTATAAATCAAAATAATTTTACAGAATCTGTATTCAAAGAGTAAATTGCTGTATACTGTTTATTTAAATGAGGATTTGTATCGATTTATACAATAAATCACTTACTATTGGCTTACAATTTGTTTTTTACACGACTGCCAAAAAGGAGAGTATATGTGTTCAGCCCCTATGTATGTTTCATATTTTCTTTAAACGCGCAGATCTTCGCGACCGCTTAACCGTTTTTATTGGTGTAAGGTATCATTAGAATCCTCGTGACGTCGCGGGTAACATAGGATATGTGACGTCACGTTAAAAACAATATGGCGGCCTAAAAATTCAATATTATCTAACCAAAAAAAAAAAATATGAAAGAAATCTATCGAGTTTGGTATCAAAATGAAGAGCTTTAAACAACAATTACGAATATGTATATAACTTATATGTTTGTTACTTATTCTAGAAAAGCCAGATTCATTAAAATACAATTAAAGCGCAAAGAATAATATGTCATCTAAATGGTATGATTTGGGTATCAAATAAAAGCATTTTGTATGCTGATTGCAAATATATATACACGTTATATGTTTAAGTATATGTTTGAAGAGAAAACTCGAAATGTTCTACATCGCACTATTGAAGTTTTTCTTCAATGCCTGAGCCGTGGCAGGACTGTCACCCTTGACACATCTTCTTGAACGCTAAGAAGTGTGTATGAAACAGATAGATTGTATGTACGCGCTTGTGGTCAAGGGGTAAATTGCACGGCTGCTACGCAGCGGTCGTGGGTTCAATCCCCGGCTCGTAACCGATGAGTTTTTCAAATAAAACTTATATACGATATATCGTTTGATATACAGTACCGGTCAAATCAAAAGCTTAAGTTCACTCCATGATTTTGATACAAAATAGACTTTCGGGCGATATTTTTTTTTCAGTGTTTACCACAGAGCACGGACCTCTTTAGTTTGTAACCTTAGAGACGCCCTAAGAGTTCCAACCTCCTTGGTGTTTACGGTAAAATTTCAAGAGCTAGTTAATATCATAGACTTATTAATTTAATAGACCGAGTCTATTATATCTGTGGGTGACGCCAGCAATGCCTGTCAACGATCTTTGTTTGGCTATACTAGTGCACCTAAACCGCAAATAGTAAAAGTGATTAAAATAAAGCTTTTCATGTATATTTCTGTTCGATAAGTGCACGGAATGTGATAAAAGTGATGACTTGTGTGGTTCCATGGTGTAAAAACCGCCAGGGTTACCTGAATGAACAAAATAAAGACATTACGTTTCACCGGTAATTTAGTTTTGACTTGAATTTTAAAATTTCGAACCTTATTAAGGTAAAAGTAACTGAAAATCTTATTCAATATTTGTTGCCGGATACATGTGTGTAGCTTTGTGAATTAACCATTCGTATTTGCATTCGTAATGTAATTATAAATAGTGGAATTCAAATATTTGTATTGCATAGTGTTGTACTTAAGCGATCGATCGTGATATCGATAAATCTATTGATAGCCAACTCAGAAAATGAATCGATGTTTTTAATTTCCAACAGGTTTCCACAGGACACTGAACAAAGGCTAATATGGGTCAAAAATATCAAAAAGGCAGACGACTGGTGCCCTAAAAAGTATTCAAAAATATGCTCCGCACATTTTTAAGCTGTTGTTTCAGGCAAGGGCGTACCCATAAGTGATTACATTCTGACGTAGTACCCACCATATTTGGTAATCATCCAATGTCATGTCAACCAGAAAGTAAAGTAAGTTTAGTTTAATAATGACACTCATGTGATACTTGTGTAGACTGATTAATTATAAAGAAGCCATCATACGAAAATTGTTAGGTATGCTTTAAGGGATGATAAGTTCCGTAAAACATGTTATAATGAGGGTTTTCTGAAATGCCGTTCATCAGGGCGGCAGCACTGAGGCGTCAGGTCCAGAAACTTGTCTAAATTCTCAGAGCGCCTATAGTTTCGTGTTTAAATGATTTGTACAAGTTACTAAAATTATGTAAAAAAATAAAATGACCTTCTTCTAGTTAGTTGTTCTTTGAGGCTAGGTAATTGTGTTTCTTAGCGGGACCTTACCGCTAAGTGGCGCCAACTAGTGGCATACGTTTTAGACAGAACACTTCTTATGACATTTTAATTAAAGAAAATATTTCATTAATTTTGTGATTTTATTTTTATCCTAAAGTGTAGATTTAGAAATCATGACATATTAAGGATCGCAGAAGATCGTGATTCTGGGTAGGAAATAAGGTTTATTCGCACTGTTCATCGCTACCTAATTTGGTAAAAATATTATTATTGCCGATAAAAGCATACGATGAAGACTGGACAACACTAATAGTAATGACATTTTATCTAGTCAGGTTGGTAGCATTGTTCAAGAAAAATTAAGAAAATGGAGTCGGTGATATAATTCACGACCGAGTAGAACTACCTTGTTTGTCTCTTTTTCCTTATGGAATACATACTGAGATGGTAAAGGATGACAATAGTTTGTTCAGGTATGTCTTAATACACGGAATCTTCCCTATATTTTATCTGTGGTTAATATTAATTTCCCATAGAATCTGAACAATTTTATACATTGGATCCGATAATAATTCATAGGCAAGTGAAGTTGTCATATTTTGATGATGACATGACTACCAAAAGCTGCCACAGCTGTCTCAGTTATCTGAACTGGTCGAAAGTAACGGTTAATTAATAAGAAATAGCTCAATAATCAGTCATAATTATATTGGCAAAGAATTGAATTGAATTGAGTTGGAAACAAGTGTCGACTTAAATGCTGGAAAAATGATGGCCCAAACAGTCGATTTCGTATGAAAATCGTGGTTTCGGTACCGGAAGGCGTAGCGTGGGTAGGCCCCCCACAAGGTGGACTGATGACCTGATGAAGTTCTCAGGAGTCCGCTGGATGCGGGTGGCGCAGGACCGGTCATTGTGGCAATCTTTGGGGGAGGCCTATGTTCAGCAGTAGACGTCTTTTGGCTGATATGATGATGATGATGATGGTTCGCATATCAGAAGAATGTCCCTAAACTAAAATACAATCACAATAGCAATTGTAGCCAAACAAGCTTTACGTGTTGTAACATGCGCATAAAATTTAAAACTTGAAATATTTTAACAATATGATATCTTAATAATCAATATCTTGAAATATATTAATAATTTATGTACCTATGTAGTTTGCGAGATAAGAGACATTTAATATAGGCCGGTTTTTTTCATCAAAAATATGAGCCTACAATTTTTGTTAAATGTCAAATTAGTAATTAAGCAAACGATATGTAGGTACAACAACGTCACTAGGAAACGAGTATAGTCAGACATATGGTGCTGGAGAGGAACACTAAAGGGGAGGGGCAAGGTTTTGAACGTTCTGCCGCTGGCTTTTGGTCAGATCAGGGTCAGATTTGGCCTTAACATTTGCGCAGGGGAGTTGGTATGAATGAAGGCAGGTTGGCCTGGAAACTTGAGTCTCACGCAGCTCGCAGGCAAGCGCGCTGGGTGGCCGCACTCCGCATTTTCTCAAATATATTTTTGGGCTTCGTTTTAATGCTACACTTTTCCATTGTATAGCGAAGGAGCGCTGGGCTCTGGTAGCTTGGTCTTCGGCCTTGCAAGCCGGCGCGCCTTTAGGGGACACTTCGGGCCTCCGGCCTTACGCGGAGCACGGTTTACAGCCTTCGCGGGTTGTGGAAACAATCGTCGGGTCTGCAGATTTCCGATTCGTTTTCATGTTACACTATTCCATCACGTAGTGTGGTAGCGCTGGGCTCTGGCTTCGATTGTTAAGGCAGTTAAGAAGGACGGTTGTACCACTTGGGCTCGCTCGTCGGGACTCTGACCATCGGGATTGCGCGTGAAGCACCCCGATAGTTACGCTCCAGGCCTTCGGCCCTTCTTTGGCCTTGCTTTAAATTTCTGCCAAGTGACACTTCGGCCCTCTTAGTTAAAGTCTGTGCCTCTGGCCCCGGTGGTCCGGGCGGGTTGCAGTTTGTCGAAACGATCGTCGGATCCATTTTAACGTTACACTATTCCGTCGGCTGATGTGGTAGTGCTGGGTTTTAGCGGCTCGGCCTTCCGCCTCGCGAACTAGCGCGCCTCTGAGTGCTGCTTTTGGCTCTACGCGGAGCTCGGCTTTAAGTCTTCGTTGGAGTTCGAAGCGAACCGTTGCACACTGGGCCCTCCGGTTCGATTATTAAATTAGTTAGGAGGGACTGTTGTACCGTGTGGGCTCGCTCGTCGTGCCTTGGGCCCTACGCGGATGTCGGTTTTTTAGATGCTGGGGTATTTGAAGGAGCATGGTAGTTAAATTTTCTCGCAGATCGGCCTTCGGCCCCGATTTAAATTTGCAAGGGACGTGCTTGGGCTCTCGAAGTGAAGGTCCGGGCCTCCGCGAGCTCAGTTTTCGGCTTCCGACCCTGAAATTTAAACTGGTTCCAGTAATGTTCCGCCCTCACGTGGCGTGCCCTTCGGATTCTCCCAAAATGAACGGGATGGGAACTCCTCGTGCTTCCGGGGTGAAACTTATGCCCTCTGCGAAATCAGGTTTTGAAATTCTATCCAACTTTCAGGAATCTCCAGATTCACTAAAAGGTTTCAAATAAATAAAATAATTAAAAAATTAAAAAACACGCCTGCCGTTTTAAGCGAACTGAAAAGTAACAAATAATTTCTTTCGATCATAATTATCCCGGCTTCGTCGAAGAGATTTAAAGTCCCAGCCCTCCCATGCTGCTTATTGTTACCAATAATTCAATACCCAAACGTCTTATCAATGTTGTCCATGTATTTACTTCTACTCTAAATATAATGACGGTCCAGGCTAGTGTCGATGCATACTGCCACTAGCTGACGTTAGGGGGGGAAAACATGTTTTTGTTTTTCTCTCTCTAACACTATGTAACTAAAGTGCGAGTGGATTAGCGCGTAGCGGAGCTACTACATGGTTAATTTAAATCTCTTCGACGAAGCCGGGATAATTATGATCGAACTTCACTTCAGGTAAGTTCGTTTGATCATGTAATAATCATAATATAGAAAAAATGAAAAGTACAATCCTTAAAATTAAAATTGATTAATTTTATTCCGCCAAATATTGACACCGAACAGTAGGCCTTAATTGTAATACAAAATATGCGACTTAGGTAAAATACGACAAAAATATTCTACTCGTATATTCTAAATATAATATACCTATCTTAATTCATTAATTTATATGTATCTAAATTCGGGCTATCATTAATACATGCTTCATCAAAATTTACTACGTACTGTTGCATGTTTCTATTGAAAATATAATATATGCGGCTAACATAATACGCTATTGATAACACATCAAAATTTGCTACTTTTGTAAACATCTATTAAAAATATATGCGAGTAACAAAATATACCACTGAAATTACACGCTGCAACAAAACACGCTATCGCGGTGAAACGCGAATAGGTGAAAATTTACAAGGATTTTTTGATTTCGAGGTATACGAATAACAAACGGTCGATTGAAAGGTTTTTCTCCATGCATTGGATCAGGGTATTTCATAATTTTCCATCGTTTTTCTCTGCATTTATTCAGTATTATTACAAAAGATGACCATAAGAGTATTACATTAATTTAAACGTGATTCTGCAGCAATACCAAGTATAGGGTAATCAATGTTGTTGCTTCTCGTTCTTCCGTGGCGGTAATAATCGCGGGAGGACCATGACAAATCCGAACGGTCGAGGCGCACCTCGGAGAATCGCCCACCAATGCTCTACCTCTACATCATGGATGGTTGAAGGATCATAGTTCCTATTTTTACCACGGAATAATAAAAACAGTATTTTCTGTTCTGTGTATTTTACCATGGTGACAGTGACAGGTGCGACGTTTTAGTTTTAGGTACCTATTGTACCCGTATCGAACTTATAATTAGGTACCAGATATACAAGGTGGAATTCGACGAGGGACCTTTACGGAAATGGGAGATAGTTAAGGCTATACTGAGCAACTTTTACTATGGGACCAACCCCGAAATCGTATAAAAAAAAACTTATCCATACAAAAAGGTACGGCATGTACCTATACACACAATGTATGAAAGTCATTTTTTTTTTACGATTTCGGGGTTGGTCCCATAGTAAAAGTTGCTCAGTATAGCCTTAACTATCTCCCATTTCCGTAAAGGTCCCTCGTCGAATTCCACCTCGTATAATAGGTATTATATCGGTTTAATTAAACCATGAAATAAAGTATAAACAGAACTGATGATTACCTATTTAAGTTCGAAATAAAGTATTTTCTCGTACTTTATATGTCTCGTAAATCTTAAAGTAGATACATGTATAGAGGTAAAACCCAAAACAATACTTTTCTCAAACATGCAATGAAATGTTGTCGTTACGTGCCTAAAAAGCGGCCGGGACGTATCTCGTTGCCGGCCGGGTCGGCAAATGCCTTTAATTTAATTTTCTTTTGACATAGGTTAGTGACCCGGCATCTTGGCTTTTAGGCATTAGGTACTTATCTGTACCTGTAAGTAATAGCGATGTAACGAATATTCGCATTCGCATTCGCGAATATTCGCATGTTTTAAAATATTCGCATTCGTATTCGCATTCGCAAAAAATTGACGCGAATATTGCGAATATTTTTATCTAGTTATTTCGTTCACTTAAGGCAAGAAGTACTACATTCTAAAGTTGATCTTAACATCTAGTTGTCTAGGAAAAAGAAATTGCGCCTCTAAAAAATGATATATTTTAACTGAATGATGAATAAAACGTTATATTTCAGTATTCTCAGTTAATAAAATACAAATGATACGTATAATTAAACAAAACAGTCGTGGCGATTGCGAAGACGGTGACACCTAGTAGCTTTGGAGTCAAACTAATCGCTTAGTTTTGAATTTACTTCTGAATACTAAGTATTCAGTATAATAGGTATTTCTGGTAAAATGTCCCTAAATGTCACTGCTAAATACTTCTTTAACCAAAGATATTGACGCAAAAGGACCTATTCTTTGCGTTTCATTGCGCCTGTGCAATATTTTTGGATTTTGAATGAATGTTTATTATTATTTTGAACTTTATTGCGCAGTATTGTACATACAAAAAAGTATAAATGGCGGACTTAATGCCTTTGGGCATTTTATACCAGCAATGTATGTATAGGTATGTATGATACCCAATATTCGCATTCGCATTCGCATTCGCGAATATGAATCGCAAATATTCGCATTCGCATTCACGAATATTCCTAAACCGATATTCGTTACATCGCTAGTAAGTAATATTAGTAAAAAAAATTGATCGTCAATCCGCTTGCCCAGTGTGGCGATTATGGGCATTTACCTCCTAATGCGTCTATACGCATAGTTAATAGGAGAGGCCTACGTCCGGCAGTGGACTATTATAGGCTGATGATGAAGCAATATTAGTATTGAAAAAATTAGGGTCGGTGTCGTATTTGACTTTTGTCTGTCACTTCCCGGCCTCCGGTAGTAATGTACTAAATTATTATATCACTCGTCTGGCAAAATGGAGATATGGAGTATAATAGGTATGCATTTTGCTAAACGAGCACGAGTGGAGACAAACAACTCACTTTAAATTGACCAGTTATACAGAAAGCGACCAATCGCAATTTTTCGTAAATGATGAGTTAACAATGCCATTACAAACTAGATTTTTTGAACTGTATTCTGGTGAAACCGACCAATTTTTAGCATATCGTTCTACAAAACTAAAAGTATATGAACAAAACGACCAGTGATGACATTTGGCGTCTTATAATGTAGAACTCAGCCAAAGTACCCTAAATAGTCTATTTGGCCCATTAAAAGACGGTGTTTTTATTCTGCAGAAAACGGCTAAGGGATCACTGGACAGTTAGTCGGATTTAACGGTAAAAATGCATCAGTTAACATATAGTTAATTGATCTGCTTGTTTATTATTTGATTAATTAAATAGTCGTATTCCAGTACCTACAGTACATACAGAGTAACCAATTAAGAAATGTTAAATAGATTAATTATTATAAAAGGGGAGATTATGATTAGAGAAATTACTTTTGTTTTCAAGAAAAAATATTTTAAAAGAAAAGATTATGATTAGATATAGTGCTTACCTACTTTTTACGGTTTATTATAACATAACATAAATTGGGTGATTTTTTATCACCTTACAGCCCTGACTTAAGCCCTAACTATTTTTTTACGTTCCCCAAAATTAAGCAAAGTCTTCGTGGTCAACGCTTCAGCTCACCTGAAGAAGCTGTTGACGTTTACAAATCGGCCATTTTGACTTCCCCCACTTTGGAGTGGAATAAATGTTTTAAAAACTGGTTTGAACGCATGCAAAAGTGCAACGAAAAACAATAAATGGTAATAATCTATAAAATTGTCTATACTTATTTCAAACGACACAACTTAAAAGGCAACCCTCGTACTACCGCGAACACCGGAATTCGTTTTCGGGGATTTGTCTCTGACACCCCAAAGAAAGCGACATTAGAGTGACAGAGAAAAATCCCCGTGTGGATTTTGTAGTTCGAAGGGCCGATGGCTACAGAGTCTAGCAATATAAATGGGATTGCGTTTTAAAAACACTCAGTTTGTTTTTAAAACGCAGTCCCATTTATATTGCTAGAAAAGTAAACAGTAATTTCGGGTTTCAGGTTTATTCTCGGGAGCGTATTTACATGCATAGTAATTTCAGGCTCTCATCTTAATTATTATTATATTTTGTTTCGTTTTAGCCGGGGAAGAAACTCTAAGGAATAATCTTGAAAAACGATTTTTTTTTTGATTTTCAAATATTTATACATAAAAGCGACTTACTAAATAACAGACATATCGAAGTATTTCATTTATAAAATTTTTGCATTGCGGCTAGTTTATTGGAAAACTATAAAAAATGTTTATAGTTAGCCCCAATTTCACCACATTGACAAGTGCTACAATTGTAAATTTACTGTTTCTCCAATCTGGGGCGTCTATAGGCTACAGTTACCGTTTAACATCGGAAGGGCCGTGAGTTTGTTTGCCACCAACATAAAATGTAGTGCAGGAACTTTAATAAATCAGCAGTAAATAGCTACTTTTTGCGAAGCAAAATTACAATTGTCACAAAAACACGACAATTGTAGCGAAATTTTGACATTATGCCGAACCACATGTGTCAAGATTGATTGAGAATTGTACGTGTACTAAACCTTTCGACAATTATTGTCACGGGTTTGGGAAAATAAAAAGTAGTTTATTAACGATTTAACAACGTTATTAGTAATAATTTTATGTTGGTGGCAAATAAGCACATGGACCGTCCGATAGTAAGCAGTAGCAGTAGCCTACGGAGGCCTGTGACGTCAGTAACGGTGATATTTTACAATTGTCACACTTGTAATTATGATGAAATAGGCCATGTTGAGGATAATAAATGTGATAATTTATAAGAAAATGGTTCATTTCAATTATTTCCTACGCTTGAGAAAATTTCCGTAATGTCAAAAGATATCAGTGGACTTATAGTTAAAGAGTTATAACGTTTATATCGAAAGAGTATGCACATGCTCGATAACGAATTCCAAAATAATTAAGACCAAAATGGTGTGTTGAAAGTGCGTGATTATATAATATAAATAATCCCACAATGTCGTAACAGATGTGCTTACCATAGAACAAATCAACTGCGAAAGACTCTGGTTGTCACGGGATTCGAACCCGCTTCCTCTGGATTGCCGGTCCAACGTGCTTCCAATTACACCAGACGACCTTCCGTGAATCACAGCGAATTTAGTCAATGGTATTGTGAAGCTAATCACTAAATAGCGACATCTGCAGGCTTAACACATGATTGGTGCGACAGTATGTCGCCGCGAGATAGATCTCAAGGCCTACACTAGCTATATTAACAAAATAAGGACGGATAAACTATCTCGCGGCGAGATACTGTCGCGCCAATCATGGGCTAAGCATACTGTACTCGTACTCAATGTTATAGTAGGTACTTATTGTTCGGGAAATATTATTTGACCGACTGTTATCTTACTAACGACCTTTTGTTTTGCGTTAACACTTACTAGACAATCAGCAGTCTAGCATTTTTCTATTTTAAGGGCTGATTTTTCAATCGCCAAATAAACCTATCCATTAGTTAAAATGATCACCATCCTTTTCTAAAATCATCAGTCAAAAAAGGATAGGGCTAACATTTATTTGACAGGTACTGTTAACTGGGGATTGAAAAATCATTCCTAAATGATGCAAAACAAAACGTCGTAAGTAAGTTAAGAGTCGGTCAAATAATATTTCCAGAGCTATAATAATGCAAATTTTTAGGTTCGTTTTTTTAACCGACTTCAAAAAGGAGGAGGTTTACAATTCGTCGAAATCTTTTTTTTTTTTTATGTATGTTCCCCGAAAACTCGAAGACGCGTGGACTGATTTGAAAACTTCTTTTTTTGTTTGAAAGGGTATACCTTCTAGTTGGTCCCATTGTCACCGAATTCAGATCTGATGATGGGATCCTGGAGAAATCGAGGGAACTCTTCAAATGTTGTAGGCACACATGACATTTTTACACGACTGCCAAAAGGAGAGTATATGTGTTCAGCCCCTATGTATGTTTCATATTTTCTTTTTTAAACGTGCAGATCTTCGCGAACGCTTAACCGTTTTTAATGGTGTAAGGTATCATTAGAATCCATGTGACGTCGCGGGTAACATAGGATATGTGACGTCACGTTAAAAACAATATGGCAGCCTAAATATTCAATATTATCTAACCAAAAAAAAAAAATATGAAAGAAATCTATCGAGTTTGGCATCAAAATGAAGAGCTTTAAACAACGATTACGAATATGTATATAACTTATATGTTTGTTACTTATTCTAGAAAAGCCAGATTCATATAAATACAATTAAAGCGCAAAGAATAATGTGTCATCTAAATGCTATGATTTGGGTATCAAATTAAAGCATTTTGTATGCCGATTCCAAATATATATACAAGTTATATGTTTAAGTATATGTTTGAAGAGAAAACTCGAAATATTCTACATCGCACTATTGAAGTTTTTCTTCAATGCCTAAGCCGTGACAGGACTGTCACCCTTGACACATCTTGAACGCTAAGTGTGTATGAAACAGACAGATTGGATGTAAGCGCTTGTGGTCAAGGGATAAATTGCACGGCTGCTACGCAGCGGTTGTGGGTTCAATCCCCGGCTCGTAACCGATGAGGTTTTCAAATAAAACTTATATACGATATATCGTTTGATATATACAGTACCGGTCAAAAGTTTAAGTTCACTCCATGATTGCGATACAAAATAGATTTTCAGGCGAAATTTTTTTTTCAGTGTTAACAGTAAAATTTCAAGAGCTAGTTAATAATTTTCTCATAGAATCTAAACAATTTTATACATTGGATCCGATAATAATTCATAGGCAAGTGAAGTTGTCATATTTTGATGATGACATGACTACCAAAAGCTGCCACAGCTGCCTCAGTTGTCTGAACTGTTCGAAAGTAACGGTTAATTAATAAGAAATAATCAGTCCTAATTATATTTGTTGGAAACAAGTGTCGACTTGAATGCTGGAAAAACATTTCGACAGTCGATTTCGTATCAAAATTGTAGTGTGAACTTAACATTTAGTCCAGTACTCTACAAAAAGTGCTTTACGGTGAAGGAAAACATCGTGAGGGAACTTGCATACATCTGCGAAGAAATTCAAGGATATGAAGTTCCCAACAAGTATTAGGCCAGCGTTGCCGAGAATGGCCAGAATAAAATATCAAAAAATAACGTACGATATGGTTCGCATATCAGAGGAATGTCCCTAAAATACAATCACAATAGCAATTATAGCCAAACAAAATTGCTTTGCAAGGTTTTGAACGTTCTGCCGTTGGTGTTTGATCAGATCAGGGTCAGATTTGGCTTTAACATTTGCGCAGGGGAGTTGGTATGAATGAAGGCAGGTTGGCCTGGAAACTTGAGTCTCACGCGACTCGCAGGCAAGCGCGCTGGGTGGCTGCACTCCAGGCCTTCGGCCCTGCGCATTTTCAGCCTCCGCATTTACCCAAAAAGAATGTTTCTGGCCTGCGGCCCTGAGATTCGTTTTAATGCTACACTTTTCCATTGTATAGCGAAGGAGGGCTGGGCTCTGGTAGCTTGGTCTTAGGCCTTGCAGGCCGGCGCGCCTTTGGGGGACACTTCGGGCCTTCGGCCCTACGCGGAGCACGGTTTACAGCCTTCGCAGGTTGTGGAAACAATCGTCGGGTCTGCAGATCTCCGATTTGTTTTCATGTTACACTATTCCATCACGTAGTGTGGTAGCGCTGGGCTCTGGCTTCGACTGTTAAGGCAGTAAAGAAGGACGGTTGTACCGCTTGGGCTCGCTCGTCGGGACTCCGACCATCGGGCTTGAAGCATCCCGATAGTTACGGTCCAGTCTGTGGCTCTGACCCCGGTGGTCCGGCCTGGGGGCTCGGCTTTTGGTCTCGCAAACCAGCGCTTCTCTAAGGAACGATTCGGGCCTTCGGCCCTACACGAAGTACGTCCTACGGCCTTTGCAGATTGTCGGATCCATTTCAACGTTACACTATTCCGTCGGCTGATAAGGTAGTGCTAGGTTTTAGCGGCTCGGCCTTCCGCCTCGCTAACTAGCACGCCTCTGAGTGCCGCTTTTGGCTCTACGCGGAGCTCGGCTTTAAGTCTTCGTTGGAGTTTGAAGCGAACCGTTGCACGCTGGGTCCTCCGGTTCGATTATAGTTTATAAATTAGTTAGGAGGGACGGTTGTACTGTGTGGGCTCGTCGTGCCTTGGGCCCTACGCGGATGTCGGTTTTTTAGATGCTGGGGTATTTGAAGAAGCATGGTAGTTCAATTTTCTCGCAGCTCGGCCTTAGGCTTCGATTTAAATTTGCAAGCGACGTGCTTGGGCTCTCGAAGTGAAGGTCCGGACCTCCGCGAGCTCAGTTTTCGGCTTCCACCCTGAAGCTCGCCCTTTGGACTCGCTCAACATAAATTTACTGGTTCCAGTAATGTTCCGGCCCTCACGTGGCGTGCCCTTCGTAACTATTCGCCCAAAATTAGCGGGATGGGAACTCCTCGGGCCCCCGACCCCATTTGCAGGTTGGAGGAAGCTTAAGCCTTCTGCGATACCGGTTTTTGAAATTCTATCCAACTTTAAGAAATCTCCAGATTCACTAAAAGGTTTCAAATAAATAAAATAATTAAAAAATTAAAAAACACGACTGCCGTTTTAAGCGAACTGAAAAGTAACAAATAATTCCTTTTTCAGGTTAATTCTTGTAAGCGTATCTACATAATAATAGGCGCTTGTCTTATTACTTACTATATCTTGTTTCGATTGCAGTCGGGGAACCTTTCATTGCGGAAAATATAAATATATGGAGGTTCCCCGACTGAAATTGAAACAAAATCTAGTAAGTAATAAGACAAGCGCCTATTATTATGTAGATACGCTTACAAGAATTAACCTGAAAAAGGAATTATTTGTTACTTTTCAGTTCGCTTAAAACGGCAGTCGTGTTTTTTTATTTTTTAATTATTTTATTTATTCATTTATTACACGACTGCCAAAAGGAGAGTATATGTGTTCAGCCCCTATGTATGTTTCATATTTTCTTTAAACGCGCAGATCTTCGCGACCACTTAACCGTTTTTAATAGTGTAAGGTATCATTAGAATCCTCGTGTCGTCGCGGGTAACATAGGATATGTGACGTCTCGTTAAAAATAATATGGCGGCCTAGAAATTCAATATTATCTAACCAAAAAAATAAAATGTGAATGAAACCTATCGAGTTTGGTATCAAAATGAAGAGCTTCAAACAACGATTACGAATATAATACATAACTTATATGTGTTTAACTTATTCAGGAAGAGTGAGATTCATTAAAATGCAATCAAATCACAAAGAATAGTATGTGATCCAAACGCTATGATTTGGGTATCAAATTAAAGCATTTTACATGCAGATTATAAATACATATACAAGTTATATGTTTCAGTATGTGTATGAAGAGAAAACTCGAAATGTTCTACATCGCGGTATTGAAATTTTTCTTTGATATCTAAGCCGTGACAGAACTGTCACCGCTGACACAAGGCTGACACGGGCCTTAGTGTGTATGAAACAGATACATTATATAAGTGTTTGTGGTCGAGTGGTACAACGCACGGCTGCTACGCAGCGGTCGTGGGTTCAATCCCCAGCTTGTGCCGATGAGTTTTTCGAAAAACTTATGTACATCATCATTTGATATCATCACAAGTGCTTTACGGTGAAGGAAAACATCATGAGGTAACCTGTTTGTGAGTTCCCAACAAGTATTGGGCCAGGGTTGGGACCACGCAAAACAGGCACGTTAGATTTCGAGTTGCGGAAAATAGCTATAACACAATATTGAATAAAAATGGTAATAACATGTACCTATGTAAATAGTTTGCGAGATCCGAGACATTTAACCACATATGTATGCTTAACACATGATTGGTAGGTACGTCAGTTTGTCACCGCGAGATAGATTTTATTTATTTATTTATTTATTTATTTAAGCTTTATTGCACAAAATACAAAAAAAATGTACAAATGGCGGACTTAATGCCTAATGGCATTCTCTACCAGTCAACCATAAGGCCAAACAGAAAACGAATAAAAAGGTGCAAAAAGAGACAAAAGCAATGTTATTGAAATGTAAAGCAAACTAATTATATCCATATATATAATTATACAATACGAATACATAAATACAATAGTATAATATACTACTACATATTTCCTACATACATACATACATAATGATAATGATGGACACTATTTACACTCTTCACTCAGCAGGTGCGTACACAACATCCGCTTAAACGCAAATTTGCTTGGAGCTTGTCTTATATGAAGAGGAAGCGAATTCCAGTGACGACAAGCCTGGACAACGAAGGAATTACTAATAAAACTAGTACGGTGAGCAGGGACCAAAAGTTTGAGAATACGGGAGGTACGCAACTCACAGCCTGGCCGAGCCGATTTTCCATCTTTTACTAACTATAGGAGGGATGGATAGTCTATTTTGTAGCGATATACTGTCGCACTAATCATGTGCTAATGCCATGTACGCACCTCACTAATATCAAGGATTTCTAGATATGATTTGAATATCAGGCGAATGTAGGTACCTAACAACACAATAACAACAGCAATTGTGGATAAACAAAATTGCTATACGTACCATACAAGCGCATCAAAATTAAAACTTGAAATATGTTAAAAAATAAATTGCATTTAGGCCCTTTTTTGCCTACGGCCCTTCGGTAATACGCAGACGTTCAGCCTTCGCATTTTCTCGAAAAGAATCTGCGGCCCTGAGATCCGTTTTAAAGCTACATTTTTACATTGTATAGCGAAGGAGCGCTGGGCTCTGGTAGCGTGGTCTTCGGCCTCGTAAGCCGGCGCCCCTCTGGAGGACACTTCGGGCTACCAGTCCTACGCGGAGTGCGGTCTACAACTTTCGCAAATTGTGGAAACGATCGCCGGGCCTGCAGCTCTCCGATTCGTTTTTATGCTACACTATTCCATCACGTGCCCATCAGGGCACTAGCCATCAGCGCTATCAAGCGCTGGGCTCTGGCTTCGATTGTTAAGATAGTTAAGAAGGACGGTTGTACCGCGTGGACTCGCCCGTCGGGCTTCCAGTCCTCGGGCCTCGCGCCGAGCGCACCCCGATAGTGACGCTCCAAGTATTTGGCACAAAGCGGAGCTGAGCTTATTTAGATGCTGGGGTAGTTGAAAAAGCTTGGTAGCTTATTTTTCTCGCAGCTCCGTCTTTGGCCTTTCTTTAAATTTCTTACAAGTGTCATGCTAGGGCATTCTTAGTAAAAGTCCACTACTGCAATTTGAAATTAGGGGATGGCTGTTATTAGACATTGATCTCTTTAATCATCCACAAGAAAAAATCGAAAGCAATAAAATTTGTGAAAACTAGGTACTACATGCAATCCTACAAGAACTGGGCTTTAATACCGAATAAGAATCTAAGCCCATTTCTTTTTCATCGTTGACTTTACGTTACAGAATAAAAAAATCCGAAAAATTAAAAATCGCCCGACACACAATTTTCAAATGGCCCGAAATCCTAAAGTACAGCTGTTAACCGTATAAGTTATACCCCAAAAAATAAATAAGAGTTATATTTTCGGAAAATAATTGTGTCTATACACTGAGTGATCTTTAAGTGGGTGAAACTCAAAACTTTCAGTGTGACCTATGTACTTCGATGGGCTATGTACTGGGCTCTGGTGGCTCGGCTTTCGGCCTCGTGAGCTGACGCGCCTCGGAGGACCGCTTTTGGCCGTTGACTTTACGCGGAGCTCAGCTTTCGGTATTCATTAGAGTTTGAAGCGAAATGTCGGGCTTAAAGACAGTTGACCCTTTACCGCCACTGGCCGACAACTATACCAATGCAGTAGAAACTTACGCGGGATGCCGTAAAGTTAAATTTCGTTTAATCATATTCCTTCGTCTGGCGGTCAAAAGGCTAAGAGGGACGGTTGTACCGTGTAGTCTCGCCCGTCGGGCCTTCGATCCTACGTGGATGTCGGCTTATTCAGATGCTGGGGTAGTTCAAGAAACATGGTAGCTCAATTTTCTCATTGCTCGGCTTTCAGCCTTGCGCTAAAATACTTGCGAGTGACACGCTTGGGCCTTCGAAGTGATGGTCCGGGCCTCCGCGAGCTCTGCTTTCGGCCTCCTACCCTGAAGTTGGCGAGCCCCTTCGGAAGTTCGGACTCGCTTAACATAAATTTACATTAGTTTTGGAAACGAGGGCCGGAGCCCTCGCACGGAGTGTCCTACGGCTTCGTCCAAAATACCTGGGATGGGAACTCTTCGGGCCTCCGGAGCAAACGAAGCGCAGGGTTAGCCTTCCAAATTGTATCGAAATTTATAGAATCTTCAAATACACTAAAAGGTTTCAAATAAATTAATTAATAAAAAAAATTAAAAACACGACTGCGGTTTAAAAACGTTCTTAAAAGTAAAAAATAATTCCTTTTTCAGGTTTATTCTTGTGAGCGTATCTGCATATAAGCGCTTGTCTATTACTTACGATATTTTGTTTCGATTGCAGTCGGGGAACCTTTCATTACGGAAAATATAAACATTATGAAGGTTCCCCGACTGCAATCGAAACAAAATATCGTAAGTAATAGACAAGCGCTTATATGCAGATACGCTCACAAGAATAAACCTGAAAAAGGAATTATTTTTTACTTTTAAGAACGTTTTTAAACCGCAGTCGTGTTTTTAATTTTTTTTATTAATTAATTTATTCAGGTTTATTCTTGTGAGCGTATCTGCATATAAGCGCTTGTCTATTACTTACGATATTTTGTTTCGATTGCAGTCGGGGAACCTTCATAATGTTTATATTTTCCGTAATGAAAGGTTCCCCGACTGCAATCGAAACAAAATATCGTAAGTAATAGACAAGCGCTTATATGCAGATACGCTCACAAGAATAAACCTGAAAAAGGAATTATTTTTTACTTTTAAGAACGTTTTTAAACCGCAGTCGTGTTTTTAATTTTTTTTATTAATTAATTTATTTGAAACCTTTTAGTGTATTTGAAGATTCTATAAATTTCGATACAATTTGGAAGGCTAACCCTGCGCTTCGTTTGCTCCGGAGGCCCGAAGAGTTCCCATCCCAGGTATTTTGGACGAAGCCGTAGGACACTCCGTGCGAGGGCTCCGGCCCTCGTTTCCAAAACTAATGTAAATTTATGTTAAGCGAGTCCGAACTTCCGAAGGGGCTCGCCAACTTCAGGGTAGGAGGCCGAAAGCAGAGCTCGCGGAGGCCCGGACCATCACTTCGAAGGCCCAAGCGTGTCACTCGCAAGTATTTTAGCGCAAGGCTGAAAGCCGAGCAATGAGAAAATTGAGCTACCATGTTTCTTGAACTACCCCAGCATCTGAATAAGCCGACATCCACGTAGGATCGAAGGCCCGACGGGCGAGACTACACGGTACAACCGTCCCTCTTAGCCTTTTGACCGCCAGACGAAGGAATATGATTAAACGAAATTTAACTTTACGGCATCCCGCGTAAGTTTCTACTGCATTGGTATAGTTGTCGGCCAGTGGCGGTAAAGGGTCAACTGTCTTTAAGCCCGACATTTCGCTTCAAACTCTAATGAATACCGAAAGCTGAGCTCCGCGTAAAGTCAACGGCCAAAAGCGGTCCTCCGAGGCGCGTCAGCTCACGAGGCCGAAAGCCGAGCCACCAGAGCCCAGTACATAGCCCATCGAAGTACATAGGTCACACTGAAAGTTTTGAGTTTCACCCACTTAAAGATCACTCAGTGTATAGACACAATTATTTTCCGAAAATATAACTCTTATTTATTTTTTGGGGTATAACTTATACGGTTAACAGCTGTACTTTAGGATTTCGGGCCATTTGAAAATTGTGTGTCGGGCGATTTTTAATTTTTCGGATTTTTTTATTCTGTAACGTAAAGTCAACGATGAAAAAGAAATGGGCTTAGATTCTTATTCGGTATTAAAGCCCAGTTCTTGTAGGATTGCATGTAGTACCTAGTTTTCACAAATTTTATTGCTTTCGATTTTTTCTTGTGGATGATTAAAGAGATCAATGTCTAATAACAGCCATCCCCTAATTTCAAATTGCAGTAGTGGACTTTTACTAAGAATGCCCTAGCATGACACTTGTAAGAAATTTAAAGAAAGGCCAAAGACGGAGCTGCGAGAAAAATAAGCTACCAAGCTTTTTCAACTACCCCAGCATCTAAATAAGCTCAGCTCCGCTTTGTGCCAAATACTTGGAGCGTCACTATCGGGGTGCGCTCGGCGCGAGGCCCGAGGACTGGAAGCCCGACGGGCGAGTCCACGCGGTACAACCGTCCTTCTTAACTATCTTAACAATCGAAGCCAGAGCCCAGCGCTTGATAGCGCTGATGGCTAGTGCCCTGATGGGCACGTGATGGAATAGTGTAGCATAAAAACGAATCGGAGAGCTGCAGGCCCGGCGATCGTTTCCACAATTTGCGAAAGTTGTAGACCGCACTCCGCGTAGGACTGGTAGCCCGAAGTGTCCTCCAGAGGGGCGCCGGCTTACGAGGCCGAAGACCACGCTACCAGAGCCCAGCGCTCCTTCGCTATACAATGTAAAAATGTAGCTTTAAAACGGATCTCAGGGCCGCAGATTCTTTTCGAGAAAATGCGAAGGCTGAACGTCTGCGTATTACCGAAGGGCCGTAGGCAAAAAAGGGCCTAAATGCAATTTATTTTTTAACATATTTCAAGTTTTAATTTTGATGCGCTTGTATGGTACGTATAGCAATTTTGTTTATCCACAATTGCTGTTGTTATTGTGTTGTTAGGTACCTACATTCGCCTGATATTCAAATCATATCTAGAAATCCTTGATATTAGTGAGGTGCGTACATGGCATTAGCACATGATTAGTGCGACAGTATATCGCTACAAAATAGACTATCCATCCCTCCTATAGTTAGTAAAAGATGGAAAATCGGCTCGGCCAGGCTGTGAGTTGCGTACCTCCCGTATTCTCAAACTTTTGGTCCCTGCTCACCGTACTAGTTTTATTAGTAATTCCTTCGTTGTCCAGGCTTGTCGTCACTGGAATTCGCTTCCTCTTCATATAAGACAAGCTCCAAGCAAATTTGCGTTTAAGCGGATGTTGTGTACGCACCTGCTGAGTGAAGAGTGTAAATAGTGTCCATCATTATCATTATGTATGTATGTATGTAGGAAATATGTAGTAGTATATTATACTATTGTATTTATGTATTCGTATTGTATAATTATATATATGGATATAATTAGTTTGCTTTACATTTCAATAACATTGCTTTTGTCTCTTTTTGCACCTTTTTATTCGTTTTCTGTTTGGCCTTATGGTTGACTGGTAGAGAATGCCATTAGGCATTAAGTCCGCCATTTGTACATTTTTTTTGTATTTTGTGCAATAAAGCTTAAATAAATAAATAAATAAATAAATAAAATCTATCTCGCGGTGACAAACTGACGTACCTACCAATCATGTGTTAAGCATACATATGTGGTTAAATGTCTCGGATCTCGCAAACTATTTACATAGGTACATGTTATTACCATTTTTATTCAATATTGTGTTATAGCTATTTTCCGCAACTCGAAATCTAACGTGCCTGTTTTGCGTGGTCCCAACCCTGGCCCAATACTTGTTGGGAACTCACAAACAGGTTACCTCATGATGTTTTCCTTCACCGTAAAGCACTTGTGATGATATCAAATGATGATGTACATAAGTTTTTCGAAAAACTCATCGGCACAAGCTGGGGATTGAACCCACGACCGCTGCGTAGCAGCCGTGCGTTGTACCACTCGACCACAAACACTTATATAATGTATCTGTTTCATACACACTAAGGCCCGTGTCAGCCTTGTGTCAGCGGTGACAGTTCTGTCACGGCTTAGATATCAAAGAAAAATTTCAATACCGCGATGTAGAACATTTCGAGTTTTCTCTTCATACACATACTGAAACATATAACTTGTATATGTATTTATAATCTGCATGTAAAATGCTTTAATTTGATACCCAAATCATAGCGTTTGGATCACATACTATTCTTTGTGATTTGATTGCATTTTAATGAATCTCACTCTTCCTGAATAAGTTAAACACATATAAGTTATGTATTATATTCGTAATCGTTGTTTGAAGCTCTTCATTTTGATACCAAACTCGATAGGTTTCATTCACATTTTATTTTTTTGGTTAGATAATATTGAATTTCTAGGCCGCCATATTATTTTTAACGAGACGTCACATATCCTATGTTACCCGCGACGACACGAGGATTCTAATGATACCTTACACTATTAAAAACGGTTAAGTGGTCGCGAAGATCTCCGCGTTTAAAGAAAATATGAAACATACATAGGGGCTGAACACATATACTCTCCTTTTGGCAGTCGTGTAAAAAGGAATTATTTTTTACTTTTAAGAACGTTTTTAAACCGCAGTCGTGTTTTTAATTTTTTTTATTAATTAATTTTTTTCGAAGACTAATCAAGTATTTGCGTCTAGTCATGAACGTTTTAAGTTGGTGATCTGATGATGGAAGGTACAACTCCTTAGTAATTAGGAGTTGGGGGATAATTCTTTAAGTATAACATATTTCGTGTATTTTGGAAGCTATTTGAGTATTTGCCTTTAGGTGGTCATCCTTTCATGTTGGTGAGCTGATGATGAAAGGTACAACTCCTTAGAGATTAGGAGTTGGAGGATAATTCTTTGAATATAACAACTGTCATAAATTTTCGAGATCTATTCAAGTGTTTGCTTAGTAGTTATGACATGTTGGTTAGCGGTTAGTGATTCTTTAAATAATATAGATTCAGATTTTCGGCCTGTTATAGTGCAGTACATTCTAATTAATAAATATTTAGAGCACACTAAATAACGATTTTACACTACTAAAAAGCAAAAAATAAAATACTTTAAAATAAAAATTAAACCGCCTTCAAAAATTAACCCAAACTAAAAAGTAAAAAATAATTTTAGTTTCTACTTCTTAGGATTTCCTACCCAAACCTTTTACCCTATTCATTGGAATAAAATATTATGGCGAGATACATATCCTACAGATTTCTTAGAAGTCGGTGCCAAGCCAAATATGTTCACTTCGCGAGTATATGATTGTATTCGATAGAGCTTTGTAACTTACTGTCACTCCGGTTATGCTTACATCAAAATGACTGAGGTAGATCTTCTGTTGATAAAAACATAATCGGTGGCACTTGGCACCGACTTCTAAGAAATCTGTAGGATACCTAGCCATAATATTTTATTCCAATGAATAGGGTAAAAGGTTTAAAGGTTTGGGTAGGAAATCCTAAGAAGTAGAAACTAAAATTATTTTTTACTTTTTAGTTTGGGTTAATTTTTGAAGGCGGTTTAATTTTTATTTTAAAATATTTTTTAGGTCTCTACTGGCTCGCGGCGTCTACCTATCAAATGTTTTATAGGGACCTAAAGTTATATCAAACCGATTTATATGGAATCCAGCAAATCCGGTTTTGGAGCATATGAGCATTCGCTGAATTGTGGTTAACATGCATAAACAGCAGATTTATGAGATCGTAACTATGCCAAACTGGATTTAATTTCATGTGGGAAGTAAATTCAACCCGCCGAGTAGGTAAATTTTGCAGAAGTATTTCTTTATGTTTATACAGTGTGCTACCATGATGTACGCTTTTATTGAAACCGAGGAATACGATGCAGATTTTTACCCAAACCGTGAGCATCATTTGATTCAAAATTCTAATTTTAAAAGTTATTAACTTTCTAAGAAAAGTTAATTGAGAAGCAATGTACTTCAAATGAATCGTTAAGTTGCACTCGACAATGTCAGATTGCAGCCTTTCGCAACGTTTGACAACTGAAAGTGCGTTCAAACCAAAAGAGCATTCGCTATTCTAACCCCCCACTCTACGAAATTCGATCGTTACACAAAACGTGATTGGTTGATTTCGTAGAACGGGGGATAGAACAGCGAATGCTCTTTTGGTTTAAACGCACCTTAAGCAGTACACGCGTTACATTGATCGTTCGGAGGAAATAAACTCAATTGCACGGTCAATTTAATTATTTCTCAAATTTTAAAACTTGAAAATGATTGCTAGTAATAGTAGTAATGCGTATTATTACCAATTTTCGTAAAAGCCCGGGTCATGGTAACACACTGTATAATTTTATTATGTGATTGTCAGCTTCCGTAGCCTAGTTGACAGTGTCTAATTACTATGGAGTTCTGACATTGTTATCTGAGAGTAATGCTCAGGATACACGACGATACCTGACACTCAACACAAATGTCGACACTAATGTCCGTTGCATCCACATGATAAGCAATTTTTTGTGTCGACACTGGTACAGACATCTTAGTGTCCGGGTTCAAGTGTATTGGCTGTCTACATGGATTGATGCTACACTGCAATTCCGTATAGTAAATTCCCTCGCCATGAACCAACGTGCCAATCGATATGGATTAGATTTAGACCACAGCTGGGTGTACGTATATAAACAATTGTTGTCTGAACTGGAAAACGAAAATCCAGAATGCTACAGAAACCAGCTCTTACTAAGTTCGCATATTTTGCCCTGATTTATTTATTTGTATACCAGTAGAGTAAAAATATTCTAGTAAACTTGCTATTCTTGCTATTCTTTTATTTTATTTTTGTAATAGAGGTGTGACATTCATGATTCTGATTGAGTTTTTACATGATTCGTAAATTTCGTACCTAATATAAAATCAATGATTTTATGTTTTTTGCAAGTCATGACGTAATCAATATTAGTGTAGCTAAAAAAATCGCACAGGTACGAAATTCGCGACAATTGTATCGGACACTACGCACGCCCTGTCTCCACGGTTGCAACACAGACGCTCAGTCACTCAGCGACATCGACACTACATCCGCAACTAAGTGTCGCGGCAGTGGACACACACAGACAGTCGATGTATACACCGAGTGTCTAGTGTCAGGTGTCATCGTGTGTCCTTAGCTTTAAGTTTAATTCGATTCGATTCGATATCGAATAAAACTTTGGTGAAACTCTAATATCTGTATCGTCATTTAATACCCACACCACACAGCTTTGATTCATGTAAGATTATCCAATAATATTTATTGATTTAAATATTCCCGATAAACACAAAAATAAATGCTCTCGTCGGGATTTGATCCTGGAACCTCCAGCTTCGTAGGTCACTACCAACTTGGCTACATAGGCGTCGTCGAATGCTGACGTCTGGGTATTAGTGATGTTTACGAATACTACCTATTTAATTCGTATTTTTTTGGAGTGGTCGAGTGGTTTTCCCGAAAGCTAAGGACGTATGTTCTAATCCCACCTCCAGCGTTGGTTAATTTTGGTACTTTTTCTTTGGTATGTGATATTTAGTTTTGTATTATGTATGTATGTATGTAAATTCTTTATTGTACACAAAACACAGGCAAAAATACAAATTTTTACAAAAAATTTGACAGGTACAAAAGCGAACTTATCCCTGTAAGGGATCTCTTCCAGTTAACCTTTGAGCAGGAGTCGTCTATTTGAAGCAAAAGATAGACAAAGATACCGTGTACAGTGGAGAATATATTTGAGTAATACTAAAAACTTAACTGTTATTATACCAACTAAGATAAACTCATACATCCAATACACATATAATTAATATATTTAATACATATACGTTCATTACATATACTACACATCAATAAATAGAATACTCAACCAATTCACAAAATGCACGATTATAAGATTGAAAAAAAAAACTATTATTCTGATTATTTCATGTGTTTAATTAGTGTTCGCATTGCATAGGTGCTACACAAATTGTCAAACATTAAGGGAACATACCCATACTACAAAGTACCACTCTTGGTCACCAGGGGGGGTCTGGTATCTTGTCTCGTGACTAGTATATTTCGAGATTATTTTGTAATAATTTAATTTAAATTTAAAGCGGAGTTACACGCCACCGTTTTTTCTCATCACTAAAACTGCATTCACCACATCACTAAAGTTTAGTAGGTTAAATTTCATCACTAAACTTTAGTAGGTCAAATTTGCTATTTAATCTACGCCTGCACTCTCGTACTACGCGTTTTCAAAGTCCAAAAAATACTACGCGAGAACTAGGTTGGGTCTTCGCATATACTACGCTTGGTCGCCGGGGGGAAGGGGCGGGGTCAAAAAACGCTTAAAAAAGGGTCACGTAGTATGGGTATGTTCCCAACATGCGAGAATGGGTCGTTCTCCGCATGCAAACAATACCGGTTGCAACCTCATACTTGATTCGGCAACCGAATAGGCGGTCCTGGCAAACAACGCAGTGTAATTCCCGGATTACGCTATGTACTAAAACATAGGATTGGTTACTATTGGAGGTAACATCGTCCTATTACTGCAAACACCAACTATCTGCACAATTTTTTTTTTTTCAGAATTAATTAAATTATCAATATCATATTTTAAAATATTATATGTCGGAGACATGCTTCAGTCGTCGCGGAGCTGTGCGACACGTCGAGTGTCGAACATTAGAATATTCTTATTTGCAATGTTTAAAATTAATTTGTTAAGAGTTCGATATCTAGAAAACGATAAGCAATGTTTTCCTTGGATTGGTCTTTGCTTGTTCCATGCAGGTAGACATTAACCGTCATATTGGGATCTACCCGCCTATGAGCAGGTAGTTTATGATCTGATAGTATAAAAGGTCACTAGCGCAGTGTTTATGATTCACGCCGCGCGGTATGTATACATACCGTGCGTTAAACATCTCATCACTACACTATTCACTTAGTTTGAAATGACAAATAACGTAGCATAAAAATTACACTTTACATACACTGCCTCGGGCTGCCCGTGCACCCGAGTGCCCGCGTACTCAAAAAATTTATCCGGCGTTCGGGAGGCCCACAAGGAGACCTCCCAACGTCAGCCCAGACTCCCAGCTGACTCCGCAAGGAGGCTGAAGGAACCATTCAAAAAAAAAATGTTTATGATTCATTCTGATTCGCGTGTTAGACTTAGAAAGTCATTCTTCCTGACGAAAGACTTTATTTCTTCGTGTTTTGATATTAGTGAAGCATGGACTCAAACTTAGAACTCTCCAGTCGTTTCTATGTTGTTTAATCATGTTTTAATTAATAATGTTTCAAGTGTTACCTATTGTGATTATCTAAAATTATAAATACCAATGATTTGAAAAGATTACAATACAACCCGCTGAGTTTCCTCCTGGTTCTTCTCAGACAGTGGTTTAACTCTTGCGAACCAGAGTAGTAATAAAAAAACATAGTAAGTCACGTGTGTTGTGTTTCAATTATGAGTCCATGCCTACATGCCAGTATTGCCTACATGCGCAAATGCGTAGTTGCTTAAATACAGTATTCAGAGTAGGTACTGTTAGCGATGAATAGCTGGGAGGCAGATAGCTAAAATCCTACCCCTCTTAGCTCGGCTGTCGTTAGGGGGTATCCGGAGCAAAGATTGCTGGTAATGTATCACATGTAAACGGTAAGGTTTAAAATCGACAACAGTTTGTAAGGTAATGATTATTCACAATTTTTGCAGTTTGCTTTGAGTCGTGATTTAAATAACGGTTTATGCGATGGACAACACAAACGCGATTCTACCTATTCGTAATTCCCATACAATATGGATTCCACACAACTACAGTTTACTACATTCGTAATTCTACACAGTCTATATTTTGACGCAATCGGAATTCATCCGATTCGCGAATCTACACAAAATGAGTTTAACGCAACTGTAGTTTACTCCTTTCGTAATTCTACACAGTCGATATTTTCACGCAATCGGGATTCTTCCTGTTCGTGATTCTGTACAGTATAGGTTCAACGCAACTGCAGTTTACTACATTCGAAATTCTACACAGTCGATGTTTTAACGCAATCTTTACCCTTCCTATTTTGAAGCCGAATCTAGCAAACTTTATACGACATTTTTAACTCCAAATTATGGTCCGGAATACGCTGTTAAAATCCTTTGGTATACTCGTGTAGCACCCTGTATTAATCAACATAAAACAGTTTTAAAAGTAAGTGCATCCAAACCTTTAACCTTCTTTGCCGATCATGACGAAAGAGTGGTTCTCAATATATAGGTTCTGAATTAACCCAATCAGTTGTTCGGGTGTTCCCATCTCACGTAACACCATCCACAGCTTATCCCACTGCACACAGTCAAAGGCCATAGTGTAGTCTATGAAGCCAGGGCTCGGATACCGGTTTTTAATCCATACAAAATAACGGTTCGAATTTCGTTCTTTTTTGTTCTTCGGTATATCAATTCTTTGTTAATGGAGTAATTTAAAAATACGACGTTGGTAATTTCATAACATTTTGAGTACTACATAAATTATATAAAACATTTTAAATATCAATTGGGCTATTTCGAGGTTTTAGAAAAAAACCGGTTCCGAGCCTTATATGAAGCACAAGATTGTTACGAATTAAAGACCTTCAATTTATTACACAGGATAAAAGCTATAAGTGTTGGAAAATAACTGCGGTTGCGTTGAACTCATACTGTACAGAATAACGAATAGAAAGAGTAAAGATGGCGTTAAAATATCGACTTCGTAGAATTTCGATTGTAGTAAACTGCGGTTGCGTTGAACCTATACTATACAGAATCACGAACAGGAAGAATCCCGATTGCGTGAAAATATCGACTGTGTAAAATTACGAAAGGAGTAAACTGCAATTGCGTTAAACTAATTTTGTGTAGAATCGCGAATCAGATGAATTCCGATTGCGTCAAAATATAGACTGTGTAGAATTACGAATGTAGTAAACTGCAGTTGTGTGGAATCCTTATTGTATGGGAATTACGAATAGGTAGAATCGCGTTTGTGTTGTCCATCGCATAAACCAAATAACTGCCTTGTTCTTTCGTGATTTCTGTTGTAACAATGTGTGGGTAGAAAAATCTGATCAGAAAAATAAAAACAGTAATTGTAGTAATTTAAAATGATATCATGGCCTTTACTTGTTACTTTCTTAGTTTGAAATACTAGCAG
The DNA here is from genome assembly GCA_025490895.1 of Thaumatotibia leucotreta. Taxonomy (NCBI): domain Eukaryota; kingdom Metazoa; phylum Arthropoda; class Insecta; order Lepidoptera; family Tortricidae; genus Thaumatotibia; species Thaumatotibia leucotreta. The sequence continues at coordinate 47,402 of JALPQI010002481.1, forward strand.
TTCTGAAATTCGTGCAGATAACTTTGTTTTGTAGTGTGCCAAAAATGAATTCTTGATCGTGATAAACATTTTCAATCCATGCCTGTTGTTAAAAGTTTTCTATGCGTGTGAACTTACCGTTACAGATGTTCAACTTCAAGATCAACAAGATCACTGTGAGAGTGGTCTGCGTTTTCGTTCGTGATGACTATGCTGTGGCGATGAAACGAGCGCAATATATTGCGATATGTCCAAGAAATTAAGGACTGGTGACGCCAACTCTTTGATTGTTTTGGAGCAACGGAAATAAAAGGACAGGTTTCGTTTCAATTATTTTAATGAAAAATTCGAAGTAGTAAATTTAAAAATAATTAACCGTTGACATTTGTTTGTAACGTTAGTTTTTGTGTTCTCAAAACGTTTAATTATTTGCAAGATTAACTTGGTTGTAGTAAAGTAAAGCCCATTATTATTTTCATGACAAGTGTAAGCAGATACCAATACTCTAACCTCAACTTTTTAGTCTCGTGATGAGGTTAAGCGTGCAAAATATCTCTGTGATGAAACTGATACCGTACAAATTGATATTTTCAGTTCACCGTGTTGAACCAGAGCAACCTGCCGGCATCATGAATGTTGCTGTCATCGTGTCCCGACGGCATGGCAGAGGATGAAGACTGGTGTCGCTACCTCCTACCGTGAACACGTGGTGCAATGCGTGGTGTGTCCACAACATTACAACAGAGACGTTGTTAATCCGGTGAGAAGTTCACATTTTGTTTGGCTATTTGAGCCCTGAGCTAATTGGTGAAACTAACGTTGTAGCAGTCTTCAAGGGCTTTTACCCTTTTTAGTGCAAAGAAATTTAAAAATTTGAGCAAGAAATACAAAATTAAAACTAAATTAGACAGCAATGTTATAGTTACGCAAGTTTAAAATAAACAAAATTTATTAAAAGCATTGAAGTCTGTTATAATAATTTCCTAAGGGTGATGATGATGATGATGGTGATCGCTATAACCTAAAATCATTATATTCGAGACGTACTTACAAAACGCGCATGGTCGATTTAGGGATCAGAGCTTGACTGACGAAATTGAATTAGATTTAGAAGTTTGTTCAGAATAGAGCTACCGGTATCCGTGTTACCCGCAGACACGTGTACACGAATCCTTAACACCGGCGGTACTAAGAACCCGAACGACACGAAACGCCAAGAAACGTTTCCACTTAGAAACGTTTCCAAGTTAGAAACGTTTCCAAGCTTGAGTCTTGTGGATCCATTGCAATTGAATATTCGAAAAGCCTATGTTTTTTTAGTAAATAGTCAGAATTAAAACAATACCTACCGAAAAATTCGAAGTTTTTTACGAATTACGCAGCTAGAAATTTTCTTTGTTAGTGGTTAAATGCGGTTCAATACTTTGTTCAAATATAAAACCGATGTTTATGAACCTATGTTTTAGATTGCCAATGCCACTACACATTGAGGGCGGATCAGACACGGGTATCCGTGTCTTAATTACACGGTTCCTAATTACACGTTCCAAACGGGTAAGAAACCCGTTTCCCGGTAGCAAAGAAACGGGTACACGGAAACGGGTACACGAAACCCGGACACGACCGAGAGCCCTAGTTCAGATCAGTGTCAATCTGATGAAGATTAAGTTTAGATGGTGATGTGACCGTACCAGTGGTTGATGTGTAGCCGGAGCTCAGTAGAAATCGGTATCTGTTTACAGTCCGTGAGTACGCGGTAGGCCATCAACCCTGGCGGAGGTCGGGTTTCGTGTGAAACCATATGTCCGAGGGTGAACTCGGCACGGGCGGTCCATGAGGGACGCGCATTGAGTGCAACTGTTAGTTGCCTGGCTATGTGTAGCCATGAGTCCGAGGGTGAACTCGGCACGGGTGGTCCATGAGGGACGCGCATTGAGTGCAACTGTTAGTTGCCCGGCTATGTGTAGCCGTGTCACATCTGAAACTTAATCGTAGTTGTGAGTCGGACATTTGCTGAGTCCGCATTTGAACTTGCTACTTAGTAATCAGTATAGCTCTGAGACCTAAATTGTGATGTTAGTACTTACTCAATGAAAGTACAATACTGAATTTTAGCACTTTGTTTTCCGTAAAACAGTTAATAAGATAACTACAGTTTTGTTTTCACCTTCACTATATCATGTTTTGTGTTTATAAAAAAAAAAAAAATTGTAAGTTTTCTTGGAATTAATCAATTAGTTTGCAAACGTGAAATGAAACTTTTTACAATTTTGTTGGGTTCAGTTTTCTCAGATTACTTACACCATTTATCATTCGTAGTCGTAGGTGTAAAATCGGATCTATTTTTCCGTCTCAGTGCGGCCACGATTATGAGTGGCGTGCGTTTGGTTCAATGGTGTATGTGGTCAGTCAAGGCGTTTAGATTGTGCGACAGCCATGGAGGTGGTTGTTAAGACTCAGTTGCTGGGTGTAGCAACTGGAGTATTGTAACTGCTGTGAGTACTACAACCCATTTATTGATTTGTTGAAGTGTTTCATTTGACTATTGTAGAACTGTGTCGGTTACTGGCTAGTAAAGTAGTAAGTACATAGACTGACTAGTCTATTTCGAATTTTAATGAAGTTGATTTTAATTCCCTGGGTTGATTAAACGAGTACCTAAAGAAAATATGATTCTGAATTGAGACATAAAAATTTTCTATTAACTACTTTAAATGCGGAAAGGGTAATTTTTAAATTTAATGAGTTCTAATCATCATGTGAGCTTTCAATGGATCGAGAGCAAGTCCGAGGGATTGAGCGTGATCTAATAATCGCATCGGAAGTTCCGGAGCATGTAAAAGGTGCACGTGGACTGCTTTTTTTATGTGCAGTATACTCTTTGCGAGGAGTAGCACTTACGCGGCTGAGATGGTTAACTTCTGATAGGTTATTGAATCCTAACAATCCGCTGAACAGAAATGAAATCAGAGGGTTATGGTGTAACCTGGTTGCGTAATTTACGTTTTTGTTTGAGTCGAGAGGTTGACTCATTTGAATCATTCATTAATTGAGATCATTTTGACATAATTGGTAATGCCACAAAAGAAGTTATTGTTGTTAAACGGGATGAGGTGACTATGTCACAATGTGAGTTTACAATGTACATAAACGTGACTTGTATTTCCTTAATTTTGATTTTACTGGTAACTAAAACTGAGCCAGTGGCACTATCAAAATTGTCTAACAAATTGAAGTTCATAATAGTTGAATACAGATAACATTTTATTGTTAATGAAAATGCTAGAAAGCCAAGTACCAATTGAAGTAGATAAAGATTGTTGTGGACTGAAACTGAAACTGAAAGATTGCATGAAGGACGAGAATCTCAGTTCGGTTGGTGACCATACCAGAGGCCTGATCGTAGCCGTAGCCCGTTAGAAATCGGTGTCTATCTTTGGGTAGTCCATGGGTACGCGGTACGCGGCAGGCTCTGGTGGAGGTCGGGTCTTGTAGAGACCGTAGAGTCATAGGGTTGACTCGGCGATCCCTTGGGGATGCGCGTAGTGTGTGGTTATGTGATAACCAATAGGCCACGAATGAGAGACCTGCTTCCGAAACTTTGCCGTCATATGTTTTACTTAAAAGGTGGCTATGAAAGCCAGGTGGTACTTGTCTGGTCTTGCATTTAAATTGGTGGTAGTTAATTTACCTTAAATGTGATCCTAAATTCAGTTGCTAAGATTAAAATTATTTTCCTTGAGTTGATTTTACGTAGACAGAAAAATTGGTCAGGAGTGACCGAGTGGTGACAAAGACTACGTGTACATGTTTGTTTCAGATACAAGCGAGGACGCTTGTCTTGTCAGTTTGGCCGTGTCGGAGACATGCTTCAGTCGTCGCGGAGCTGTGCGACACGTCTAGTGTCGAACATTAGGATATTCTTATTTGCAATGTTTAAAATTAATTTGTTAAGAGTTCGATATCTAGAAAACGATAAGCAATGTTTTCCTTGGATTGGTCTTTGCTTGTTCCATGCAGGTAGACATTAACCGTCATATTGGGATCTACCCGCCTATGAGCAGGTAGTTTATGATCTGATAGTATAAAAGGTCACTAGCGCAGTGTTTATGATTCATTCTGATTCGCGTGTTAGACTTAGAAAGTCATTCTTCCTGACGAAAGACTTTATTTCTTTGTGTTTTGATATTAGTGAAGCATGGACTCAAACTTAGAACTCTCCAGTCGTTTCTATGTTATTTAATGATGTTTTAATTAATAATGTTTCAAGTGTTACCTATTGTGATTATCTAAAATTGTAAATACCAATGATTTGAAAAGATTATAATACAACCCGCTGAGTTTCTTCCTGGTTCTTCTCAGACAGTGGTTTAACTCTTGCGAACCAGAGTAGTAATAAAAAAAAATAGTAAGTCACGTGTGTTGTGTTTCAATTATGAGTCCATGCCTATATGCCAGTATTGCCTACATGCGCAAATGCGTAGTTGCTTAAATAAAGTATTCAGAGTACTGTTAGCGATGAATAGCTGGGAGGCAGATAGCTAAAATCCTACCCCTCTTAGCTCGGCTGTCGTTAGGGGGTATCCCGTCATATATTTAAATTAATTATCGAATAACATAAACTGGTATTTGCAGTAATATAACGATATTTAAGAATACAAAGTGTATAGTCGACAATATAATTGAACGGATTATTTCATCGATAACACATGAAGGGTCCACGGAAAGAACATATCTAGTCAATTCAAATTACAGAAGGAAAAACCACCTTACTTTTAACAGAAAAAGGTGTGAGTTTGCCCTGATTATTTTAAGCACTGGACATGTGTTTTTACGTGGACCCTTCACATTAAATAAGATGAAATAGGAACTGTACCTTAGAGAAAAATATATGGGTGGTATTTTACCGCTGCCGCTTTGCACAACTATAGAAGATTCGATATAGTAAGCCGATATACCTACGTGAAATAGGCGAAAACAAGGTTTCGTGGACCCCTGTTTCCTTCTCCAAAGATAAAAAATGTATTTCAAAATAATATGTTTAAAAGGTAAATTAAAATGTATATTAAAATAATATGTTAGGCTTTTTTTGTATAATACCACCACCGAAATGATCGAGAATGAACCATTTGAAGATTATGCAGTATATGGAAACAAGTATTAAAAAAAAAAGAGTTCTAGTTTTCATTTTGGTAATAAATCCCAGTAGGCATGATGACTGGCAAGTCCAATCAGCATCTTTTTTCGAACTGTCAAAACGATCACGACTATGGAATTTTATATGAAATACTCAAAACTGACGTCACGTTTGAGTACTGCCAAATGACCTGCTCTTTTAAGATATTTTCAATTTATTAAATAGAAGTTTTGTACAAAAATTACTGCAATCTACATCTTAGTGATAATTTCTTCGTGTATTATGTCGTGCATAATGTTAAATAATTTATTTTAACTACAATCATCATACCTGTTCTAGTTGGACTTCATGTAGTAGTTTTCCCATACCTATTAATTTTTTTTATGCATAATTACAGAGATGAACGTCCTATATCTCAGCTACCTGCAGACAGGCAGGGGCGGCGGCGGACGCCCGGGAGCGGGCGAAAATTAATAAATATAGCTGTCTCGGCGCCAACTACGAGTTTGTAGCTTTTGGCGTCGAGACACTTGGTCCCTGGGGCAAGGGGGCACGCGGGCTCCACAAGGCCACGGGCGATCCTCGCGCGGGCGGCTTTCTTGCGCAAAGGATTGCTGTCGCAATCCAGCGCGGGAATGCCACCTGCGTGCTGGGCACCTTGCCCAGGGGGCCAAGTTTAAATTTATAATCTATATTTATAGTTAGTTTTATTTTTACTTAGTTTAATATTTCGTCGGCTGAGAATGCAATTGTGCTATACGCCACTTGCCTTGGTTTACAGGAGAGCGAAATGAAACAAAAAAAAATATTTCTTGAAATGTCTTATAATTTTGCAATATTTAACTTAACTGACACTTTAGTATATTAATTTACTATTTTTTGTTATATACAATTAATGTATAACTTATTATAGTCATGAGATATAAGTAGTTTCACAATTGCCATATCCATTTTGGTAAGAAAATGTTTAACTTGCTATGTATGATATGACACAAAGTTATGGATGTGTCACAAAATGTTAGTGCAATGTCAAGAAAGGTAGACATTAAAAAGCAATTGTTTATGCAAATAAAAGTTATTTTACGACTAGATTTATTTCAAGTCAAGACGATAAATTTATCTCGAATATGAAGACATACTTATTCACGTGAATATGGTGCCAATATTGATTCCCAATATTTATGTGAATCATTTTTTTACTTTCTTGTAAATAGGTACCATCTAATAGGTGACCTTCTCTATTTTGTGAAATGATAAGCTTTTCAACGATATCTAGTGCTAATGTCGATATGAAAAAAATTCGATGAAAACAGCTTATAATACGTTTACCAATGAATGACATATTAACGTTATTATTTCTTATCAACTAATAAAATTACAGTTTAACTACACGCTCTATAAATGAAAAGACATGTCATATAATATGTACTTCAGGAACAGTGACCGAGGCGTCCTGTGGCCAGGACTTAAATAGCATGGCATGGCAGGACAGCAGGAGGTCGCTGGTTCGATTCCAGTCTTGGTCATTGGGGTTCGGTCACTTTTTCTGTAGTATATGTCATTTCTTACAATTTATGGTTACTCATTATAAACAGGTACTCGTAATTATAAATATTATGTAGGTATTTATACCACCAACTTATTAAGATAAAAGCTTGAAGTATGAAAGACACAAATCATTATGAATCAAACCTACTTTCTTTATTGTCATTTATCAAAAGAGAGGGTAGGTAAAAAAAAGTATCGAATCGATACTTTTTTTTACCTACCCTCTCTTTTGAGACGATGGATTATGTCACAAAAATGTTGATCGGTTAGTCGCTTGGCACACTGATAAATAGCTGTTAACCGTAAATTTGTGTCATGTCCGGACATGGCACAATATTGGAATCACTATGTATTGCGGTTTGAGGATATGGCACAAAAATATATGTTTTTTTTTAAGTATAAAATAAGAATTTTTAAAAATCGATTACTGTTATAAACTACAAAAAAAATATTCTATCAAGAACCATTAAAAACCGATTTTGCTTAAAAATGGATATGGCACAATTGCATTCTCACCCGACGATTTGTAGTTAGTTTTATTTTTAATTAGCTTTAATTATTTTTCTGTTTTTGTATATTTTATGATTAAATTACTTAATCACTTCTAACTATCAATAAGAGATGAACGTCTTCCAACGACCATTCCCTAATATCAAATCGCTCTAATGTGGTAAATAATAGAAAATTCAAACAAAGCTTTGTGTCAGTAAATTAGGACAACCTTATAAATATTTTAACCAAAAAAAAGAAATTGACTCTCCTCTTTGTCTTAAAAAGTCTATAATCTTCAAACTTCTGTAAGTATCTGTCTTATTAAGTAACCCAAAATTTACATACACAAAGTCACCTAGGAAAAATGGGCTGTGAGCTTTGCAGGTGTAGGATTACTACTTTAGAATTACTGACTGTAGGATTTAACGAAACTGATGGAATATTAATTTAAAGTCACTGATTGTAGGAAACGATAGTTTATTGTATCACAACTTCACAAGGTCAAATCAGAAGGTCAAAATAGCACAAAATAAGAATTTACTTAATGAGTGATTCTACTATGTCCCTTGGGACTGGGAATTGGGAATGAACCGGGCAAGTCGCTAAGCGGGGGCTAACTGACGCTGCCCGCGCCTCGCGGCCTGCACCTCGATTGCTATGTCAGCATATTATTCATTACATATGTGTCCCTACAATAGTCCTCCCCAAATTTTTTATATAAAGAAAAAAATTTTAAAAGTTAAATCATAAGTTCTATCAGTATGAATAGCCTAGTATCGCTTCGCTGTCGCTAGTCGTTCAACTTTACTCTACACTGTAACCTTATACTGCAAGCTCTGCGCTTCGCGGCGGCCGGCGGGCGATACCAGGAATTCATGCTGACGGAATAATACACTGTTATTACATGACTATTATTGTTATTTCGTTTAGTTGTTAAGTTATAACATCTCAAAAATACTGAAACGGAATGATAACTTTTAAGTATACATGGTAAAACAAAAATTCACTGAGTTTAATTGAAGTTTCCGTAACTTAACACTACAAACACTATCCCTAATGTCACTGGCACAAGGAATAAAAATAGAAATTTAATGATGTCTCAAAATTTACACAATCGTAGTAGCTTGGGCTGCTTGGGATGGCAGGGTCTGGACCCGAACCACTGGTTGCGTCATCATACTGGCAGCTCCAATCTCTCTTCGTAACCAATGTCTGGTTTTCTGTACACAAAATCATCTAATTGCAAACAACAGGCTGACTGCTATCAGGCCTGCTACCACCAACAATATAATGGATAAAATATTCAACCTTGACTCAACTTGAGTTACGTTAGAAACTATTTCTGCCTTTGCTATTACTTCGTTATTGTTGGCTTCTTTACTTTGACCGTAGCCCATCTTGTAAGTAAGTATGCAGGTACTGTACCTAAGTACTGTTCAAGTGAAAATATTATACTGGAATGTAATTTTATTAAAAAGACAGATCTTTTAATAAAGAAATAATGATTAAAACTGCAAAAAATTGACATAATTATTTCTTGTGCAATTACAAAACGAATTATATACCTATGCATGTTGTTACACGTGCGCTTTAAATTACCGAAGTACATTACGCAACATCGTATGATCAACAATGTAAACAATACAAAAATAGAATCATCAATCATCATCATAACGAATGTTATAATAACACGCGAAATAAAGCAGATTATTAAAATCTAAAAATACAAAAAAAAATTTTTGAGTAACCCTTGGTATCCCTACAACGTAAAGTTGAGAGCATCGCGACCTACGGGAACTCTAAATCAAAACGAATTGGCCTACGTACTACACGGCCACTTCTAGTAGTACGTTGCGGTAGGGGCTGTATGTCTACAGTCCTAGGGTTCATAATCGTCTGTCCGTCTGTGTGGTCGTTAGTCGGCAGGTCTGGAGTTTTGTCTCCTGTATCGTTTAATAAATACGCTGGTTTTAATCGATCTACCGAGATATTTACTACGCGATCCGGAAGTTTGATCTTAAAGACTTTATCGTAACGCTTGATTACGCTAAATGGACCATCATACGGAGATTTTAAGGGGCGTTTGACGGTGTCGTCTCTGACAAAAACTTTACTACAGGTTTTTAAATCAGGGTGGACAAAAAAAGACTTACTGTTACTATGTGACTTTAGAACGGGTGTAAACTTACTTATATTGTGACGAATTTTCTCCACGAGGCTGCTGTCGTCACTGACCTCGGTTTCTTTAGAGTCATAAAAATCACCTGGTAACCGAAGGTTTCTCCCGAAAGTCATCTCGGCAGCGCTGACGCCATTGTCGCTTCTCAGTGCTGCACGAAGTCCTAGCATGACTGATGGTAACTGGTCTACCCAAGAAGAACCGTCCAAACTAGCTTTTAATGAAGCTTTCATCGATCTATGAAATCTTTCCACCATACCATTTGCTTGGGGATGATATGGGGTCGTTCTTATTTTTTTAATCCCTAAAATCTTTAACAAGTTACTAAATAGGTTACTTTCAAACTGCCTACCTTGATCGCTAGTAAGTTTGAGTGGACACCCATAACGAGTAATCCAACCGTCATAGATAGTCTTTGCCACGCATTCTGCTGTTGATTTCCTTGAAAGGGAAAGCTTCTGGCCATCGGGTTTTTCTGTCTATGACTGTTACGCAGTATCTAAAACCCTCAACCGTAGTTGGTAAAGGCCCTACTATGTCAACGTTGACATGTTCAAACCTGTCGACAGGTGGATACTCATTAAATTCTGACAAAGTGTGCCTACTTACCTTTGCTCGTTGGCACGAAAGACAGCATTTCGCCCATAACCCTACATCACGATTCATACCTGGCCAGAAAAATCTACTAGCCACCATTTTTCTGGTAGTACGGATCCCTGGGTGACTTAAATTGTGAACAGATTCAAAAGCTGCTTTCCTAAATGCAGTAGGTAAATAAGGTCTAATATTGCTAGTTGAAATTTCGCAATAGATTGCCTTATTGCTGGTGGGCAAATATACCTTCTTGAAATGCGAGCTGTTTACGCTCGTCGGTTCGTTGGAAATGAAGTCATCATTTTCTTGCGCGTCAGCTACTGCACCGTAGTCGAGAAACGTGGGACAGGAAACGGTTTCTATTCTCGATAAACAATCCGCTGGAATATTGTTCTTACCTTCTACGTATCGGATGTCAGTTGTAAATTCGCTGATGAATAACAATTGTCTTGTTCTACGGGGTGTTTCTTTGTTACTATCTGAATTTTTGAATGCATAAATTAAAGGTTTGTGGTCGGTAAAAATGATTAACGGTTGCCCTTCGAACATTTTTCAGAAGTACCGAACAGCTAGGAAAATACCTAGAAGTTCTCGATCGTATGTGCTGTATTTCTGCTGCGCGCTGGTCATCTTTTTCGAGTAATACCCTAAAGGTTTCCAAGAGTCTCCTACCTTAATTTGGAGAACCGCTCCAACTGCAAAATCAGATGCGTCTGACATCAGGGCTATCGGAGCATTAGCATGCGGATGAGACAAAGTAGCCGCTTTTAGCAAGCTTTGCTTACTTTTCTCAAAAGCCTTCGTTCTCAAAAAACGTCGTAAGTCCTGAACTGTCTCTGGTTTAGGGTAGTCCATGATTGCTTTTACCTTCTCTGGCAACGGTCGGATGCCTTCTGTAGACACCTCAAAACTTAGAAAATCTAATTTTGACTTACCGAAACAGCATTTTGACACGTTGATGGTGATGCCAAACTGGTTCAACCTCTCGAAAACCGTTCGAAGGTGAAGCTCGTGCTCTTGCTCTGTTTCGCTAGCTATAAGGACGTCATCAATCTAACAAACAGAAAATCTAAATTTGGAAAAACAGTTGTGTCCATGAATCTCTGAAAAGTTTGAGCGGCATTTTTTAAACCAAAGCTCATTTTTGGGAAATTCCCACAATCCAAAAGGCGTAATAATTGCAGTTTTCTCGATGTCCTCCTCAGCTACCGGAATGAAATGGTAAGCCCTATTAATATCCAATCGTGAAAAAAATTTTTTTACCTGACAACACGTATACTTCGTTTTTTTTAGCATTAGAAAGACCTTTGCAGAACGAGATATAAGGTTTTTTTTACAGGCAAATTCTGCGGATCGAACTGTAGACACGAGTTATTAAATATCACGTATTTATTATCATTACTCAGTAATACATACATTACTCAGTGTTGTGAACAGATAAGAAACATAATGTTAGTTAATTTATATTCTAAGATGAAAAGATAAGTATTTTAATAAATTGCGTTTGCAATTTGTCATGGAAAGGTTGTACATTAAAAAACCTAAAGAGGCAGAGTTCTCACACAATTTTAAAACGTCACTGTCACTGTCCTTTGATTTCATATTGTTGTCGGTTGAGTCGGTTGTGTTTTCTATTGCTGTTAGCTTACTTAAAGATTGTTGTTATCGTTTTTGTTCAATTTCGGTATTAATTGTTGATATATTTAGATATTTTGTTTGTTGGTGCACATTTAAAATGGATGAAGTCGCAGCAGGCTCCGGCTAACGTTTTTTCATCTCTAAAGAAGAAACGGCAAAAGCAAAATACTCTGACTGCCAGTGAAGAGCGGATGGTGGTGAATATTTACAAATTAGTGTCAGAAATGTGCCATTGAAAGGAATATCCCACTAAATCGGACCGTGTGAAAAAGACTGCTGGCATATCGTTGGCTACGGTATACAACATTCTAAAAGAAAGTAAGTTTTTATTTAGTTTTTAGTAATTAGATAATATAATAGATAACACTGTGGAAATTTTTATTATAAACGTTGGTGGTTCCGAGTCCTCGCACTCTTCCACTGACAGTGAATAAAACTATGTATGTCGTATGAGTTTCTCCCGGAGTGTCCCAGATTAAAGCCGCCTATAATGGCAACAAATACTAAACGACGTTGTCGATGGGTAGAGTTGTCTTACTATTGTCATCTGCTCAGTCTTTATGATACCGTGTCCGCTTTTATACCGATAGTTTAAATCCTTAAATGCATGACTTTTAAATGTACTGCGAGTGCATAATGTAAGCTAGGTTAAATATGCAAATATTGTTAAATTTAAGACTGTAAACTTCATTAAATTCAGTAATGTAAAATCGGTATGATATGAGTTACAAATTTATAAAAAAATACTTAGTTAAAAACCGCCAAACACTGAACGAAAACCTTCAATATTTAACTTTTTTTAAAATTGCAGCCATCTTGCTTAAAACACTTATAACTTTTTTAAATACAGTTTTGCCAACAAATTAATAACAAATGTGAAAACTATGCGTTCAGTTATTGGTAAATATCAAATGATATGTATGTACATAAGTTCCGAGAAATTCAGTGGTATCGAAATCTAAGAAGGAAGGTTTACGATCACTGCTTCTTTGTTCACCCGTTTGACAGATAATTCTAATCTTAAATAAAACGAAGTATAAGTAAAATCGTGAATTCTAGGAATTGGGTATCTATCTGACTTAGTTACTTCATTTAAACGTCTATAATCTCCACATGGGCGAAGTTCGCCGTTCTTTTTAGGAACGACGTGCAACGGACTTGCCCAAGGACTTTTAGATGGTCTGCAGATACCCATTTCATGCATGATCCTAAATTCTTCTTTAATTTTCTTATAACGGTCTGGTGGAAGAGGTCTCGCCCTAGCAAAAATTGGTGGTCCTTTAGTCTCAAATGTCTCAATATGGTGCCTAACATTATGATTGGGCGGTTCCTTGAAAGAAACAGGCTTCGTAATATCCGGGTATTTACTTAATAGTCCATGAAATGGGTGGTTTTCGTCTATGACTCTGATTGATGGGTTACAACAATGTTCCATAGTTCCAATTACACTTAAATAGGTTAAGCCATCTATTAATCATTTTGCTCGCAAATCAACGAGAAGGCCATAATTGATGAAAAAGTCAGCTCCTAAAATTGGTTGTCTAACTTCGGCTATGACAAATGACCAACGATATGCCCTTCTCAAACCAAGGTTAAGTACTAATGTTTTAACACCATAAGTTCTAATTTCGGTACCATTTGCGGCGTATAATTTACAAACACTTTCGCCAATCGAATTTCTGTTTCTTACCGGTAAAACACTTACATCGGCACCTGTATCGATAAGGAAACGAAAACCACTGTTAGAGCCTGTCAGGCAAAGGCGGTGCGACGGTGGAGTAGTACAAGCTTCCGCCACCTCTTGTACTCGTACTAGTTTTCCGTCGGCTGGATCCTGGACCATGCGCAGGGATTGAACGCACCGCTGCGCCTTCTCCCTGTACCGGTAGTGGTAGGAGCGCAGCCAGTCTGGATTCTCTGGCGTCCTGCGAGTGGTGCTCCTCCCGCGCGATGTCGATGGTCGTCGTCGCATGCCGCTGCGTGAACCGGATCTTCCCCTTTGAAAACTACGGCCACGTTCTCCTCGCCTAAAACGCTCCTCCAGGCTGCTTAAACGGCTGTCCAGCCTCTCCAGAGCTGCTAAAACAGCGCCCAATTCGATGGACGGCGCTGCTCTGCCCCGGGATGTTGACGCTTCTCCGACTTCGGCTACGTGTGATGTTGGGCGGACTGCCTCCAACACCTGTCCGCGATGGCAGCCAAACTGTCAAGGTTTTGTGTGTCAGCGACGGCAACTGCCGCTCTCGCCGCCTGAGGTAGGTGATTCTGCCACAGAATACACAATGTCTGGTCCGGAACGTTGCCTCTCGCCAGATCCCTCATCTTCCTTAGCAGGTGTGATGGTTTTTGTTCGCCCAGCTCCATATCACTGAGGAGCTTCTGCAGCTGAGCCTTCGCAGAGTCCACATAAATTTCCAATAGCTTGTCTTTAAGGGCGACATACTTCCCAGTGGCTGGCGGTTGAAGTAGCAGATCTGTTATCTGCCCTATCGCGCTCTTCGTCAGCTTTCCCAGCACAAGGTCATACCTCGCCTGGTCTTTGAGATGTTGTGGATTAAGTATGGCCACCACCTGCAGAAACCAGTGCCTGGGCTGGTCCGCCCAGAACTCCGGCAACCTCGATGCCACCGTAACCGCAGCTAGGTCCAACTGCCTGTTGGTCCTCTCCTCTCTCAGCGCAGCCGACGCATCCGCCAACGGCCGGCGTTCGCGCGCCCCGGCGGCGGCCGCGTCAGCTTCACCGTCTGACATTTCACTATGTCTTTAAAGTCCTCCCCCGGTTCACTACCGCAATTTGAGTTGCCCCCAAACACAGGAACTAAAATACCACTGTCCAAAAAAAAATGTTCGTTGTTATAAACTGTTTCTATTTAATTATACACTCAACGTTTATAGTCACTATTGTTCTTTTGTCGGGGTCACCACTTGTAGGATAGGTCACTACTATAGAATTACTGACTGTAGGATTTAACGAAACTGATGGAATATTAATTTAAAGTCACTGATTGTAGGAAACGATAGTTTATTGTATCACAGTTTCACAAGGTCAAATCAGAAGGTCAAAATAGCACAAAATAAGAATTTACTTAATGAGTGATTCTACTATGTCCCTTGGGACTGGGAATTGGGAATGAACCGGGCAAGTCGCTAAGCGGGAGCTAACTCACGCTGCCCGCGCCTCGCGGCCTGCACCTCGATTGCTATGTCAGCATATTATTCATTACATATGTGTCCCTACACAGGTATTTATAAAATATGTTTAAACATTATTGGCCGTGTGGTGACGGCAGAAAGAATACATTTGTCACCACCCCAACTCCTCCTGCGGGTGTCGTAAGAGTCGACTAAGGGATTGAAGTGTCACTGAACATATTTGATTAAAGATTGATGACGGGCAGCAGCGTCATCCTAGTGGACACATTACTGCGATCACCAATCCGCTTGCCCAGCGTGGCGATTATGGGCATTTACCTCCTAATGCGTCTATACGCATTTTTAATAGGAGAGGCCTACGTCCAGCAGTGGACTAACATAGGCTGATGATGATGATGATGATGATGATGATGAAACATTATCAAAAATAGTTAAGAAAGGATATCATTATAAATTAAAAAGCATGTTCGGTATAGTTTCCACAATTCTCGACAATAATTTCGGTGCGCCCTTCGTATTCGAGGTACGTAATTTTTATACGAGTGAGATTTTTATATGTTTATATTTTTTATAGATTTTGAAACTAGGAGTTTTGATAATAATATCCTCCTAACACCCCGCGTCCATTACAAAGTGCTAAATAAAGTACACCGTAAAGTCCGAACAATTTTGAAATGCGTATATCAACAACGGACTACCGACCTATATACGAGCCCCGATGCAGTGGAGTTCGTCTAGTTCGAAACAATTTTTACAAATTTTTGAATATTTTAAAAATGATCACAAAATGCTAATGATAAATTGTATGAACGTTAGTCATGGTTAATGTACTACATTTATTCAAGAGACACAACAATCTGAAGTACGCTTTTGTTGTTTAATAAATCGATTTTAACAAACCAGTGTCTAAATTATATTTTCGTTCACCACCGTAATTCCGCGCTTATAAGCTTGACGCGAAATTCGCAGTGCATCAGGTGTACCATGTCGTCTTTAATATTAATGGCGTTCTTTACATTCATTGATTATTTACAAAATTAAAAATTGTGGAAAAAATTTAAAAAAATACCTCTCGTAAAATAGTTTTTTTTTTATTCTGATTTATTAAGTCCAAATATTTTATACTCAAAGAAACTACTTTAGTACTACTATTGAATAGTGAAGGTTTTGTCTCTAAACCTTTTCCCCCGGATGAACGGGATAATCTCGAAAAACTGTCTAACTGGACGAGAACATATGCATCACGGACGGAGAACATGGTCACAATAATAGTTTTTTACTTAACATTTTTGCTCTTAAAGTTTGTGGGCCCTATGTGACCTCTGCCCGTTTCGGTTTGGTACAAGTGGTTTGCATATGACCACTGCCCCGCTGGGCATTTATGTGAAATTTAAGGGTAAGTTTAATACTGTACACTATGTAGGTCCACCCACTAAACATCTCAAGACTTACTGTAAGTATATAATTATAAGTTAGTTTTGAAGCGGATTTTGCTAAATGGTTTATGAATATAAAAATAAATATCCTTTTTTCTTACTTTTATTGTGGTCTTATTGTGTCCATAATTACATGTAAACAAAACAACTACCCCTTAAAACTTCTATGTATCGCCAGCAGGGCAGTGGCCACATACGGAACACGTAGGCCTCCTGGTGACGAGCACAGGGCGTATACAATACAATACAATACAATAACTCTTTATTGCACCTCAAAGACAATTACAAAACAAATAATAAAAGTACATGCTTGAAAGAGGTAAACAAAAGGCGGTCTTATCGCTAAAGAGCGATCTCTTCCAGACAACCTTCCAGACAACCAGGCGTATATTGACCACCGGGTTTTTTTTTTGGAAATAATGTTTCTAAAAAAAAACAAGGAATTAGTTTTTTTTTGACGCTATTATCTACCGAAATCAGGATACGAAAGTGAAAAAATCGCCAGGCCTGTTTAAGGGTTAAGGTTTAATAAGGATTTTGGGCTTAAAGGCCGTCGTTATTGCAACACGTGCGATGGAATTCACAACAGTGGAGGCACGTATATGGAATTAATCACAAATCGCCTTCGGTCGTTATACTAAAAGTGTATATATTTGTCGGAGACATGCTTCAGTTGGCGCAGACGTGTACGACATGTCGAGTCATCGAACGTCTGAATAGTCTTATTTACAATAAGAATAGTCTTATTTGCAATGTTTACATTTAATTTGTTAAGAGTGATAAAATCTAGAAAACGATAAGCAATGTTTTGTTTGAGATGTTCTTTGCTTGGTCCATGCAGGTGTACATTAAACGTCATGTTGGGATCTACCCGCCTATGAAGCAGTAGTTTGTGAGCGGACGGTATACAAAGTCACTAGCGCAGTGTTCAGGGATTCATTCTTGATTTAGACTTGGAATAAAGTATTCCAGGGTTGAGTAAATGATGCATGGACGCAAGCTTATAACTCTCCAGTCGTTTTCTATCAGTACAGTTTAAAGTGTTGTAAATAGTCTTGTTTTAAGTGTGTACTTGTTGTGATTATTTAAAGTTTGGAAAAAGTAAGACCGTCTGAGTTTCTTGCTGGTTCTTCTCATGACAGAAGTTTATCTTTTGCGAATCAGTGTAGTATAATAAAAGATCGTAATTTACCTTGTGTTTAATTATGTGCGTCCATGCATAGTACACACCTTTGTAAGTAGGTACGATGAGTAGATAGGAATTAAATATTCCCTCCCCTGTTCTCGGCTGTCCCTCCGACATCAGAAAGTGGGGTGTTGACTAATCGCCTACAATAAGTGGTGATGGTAAATGTACCACACGTAAGAGTGAGGTTTGAAATCATCGACAGTCGGTATGGTTGAACTATCGTTACTTTTTTATTTGGTGTAAGGTGTAAACTACTCGTATCTTTTGAAGCAAAGTCTGTTTCGAGACGTAATTTGAGATATCAAGTTAGTTTTTTTATGGAATTTCTATTGTTGCAATACGTGTGGGTAGGTACCCCACCCACTTCACAAAAAAAAAACAGTAATTTAAATAATTTCAAAGAATATCATGGCTCATACTTGTTACTTTTCTGATTTTGTGTTTTTGTTTTGTGGTCTACCAAAAATTGATTAGAGATTTCTTATGTCTATTTTTTAAGTTTTCTATGCGTGTGAAATTTATGTTACAGAATGTTTCGTGATGATTTCGTTCGTGATGACACTGATGACTATGTTGTGGCAATGAAACGAGCTTAGGATGTTTCAATGTCAAGAACAACACGTTCATAGTAGCCAGAAGTTCCGTACAGGATGACTATGCTGTTGCGATGAAACTACCGCAAATTCTTGCGAAATGTCCAAGAAATGAAGAAGAATGAAGACTCCAGCTCTTCGGGAGTTACTTTTGGAGCAATGGAAATAAAAGGACAGGTTTCGTTCCAATTGTTTTAATGCAAAATTCGAAGCATTAATTTAAAATAAATAACAGTTTGGCATTTCTATTTTAGCGTGAAGTTTTTGTGTTATCAAAAACGTTTTATTATTTGCGAGATTGACTTGGTTGTAGTAAAGTGAAGCCCATTATTATTTAATTACAAATTGAAAAAGATACCAATACCCTAACCTCAACTTTTTATTTTTGTGATCAGGTTAAGTTGCGAGTTCGCATGCAAATTATCTGTGTGATAAAACTGATACCGTACAATTTGATGATTACAGTTCAACATGGTTTTTGAAATGTTTTCATCAAAACAGGTATCAGCTGTAAAAGCTGCGCGTTCGAATCCTACTTTGAAAGTTATAAATAAACTAAAAGTAAATAAAACTAATTAAAACTATCAAAATACACACACATATATATATACAAATACCTATAAAAAGAAAACCCCCTCCAATAAGTCCGCCTGCGGCATTGAACCCATTATGCTGGCGGCATTCCCTCTCTGTATCGCCAAGGCGATGCGTTGAGAGAAATACACGCCAGCACGTTTCTCTCCCGTATTCTCGATCAGCCGCGTCGACAGGGCCCTTACGAAAGCCTTCATGTCCGCAGACCAAGGGCCCAGCGTCTCCACTGCGAGCGCCGCAAACTCGTAGTCCTTGACTAAGGACGAGTATTTGCGGCGCTTGAGTACCTGGGCCTGGTCCGCTGCAGCGCCGGCCTGTGTTCGGGTTACTTGGATGTGGGACTTAGCGAAAGTATCCACGCACGTTGCGTCCCACACCAGAACCCTGCCCAGTCTCCACGGAACCAAAGTGGCCCCGTCGGGTCGCTTGCCATCGTCTCTCACCATGCCCGTGGGTTCAAGTACTGCAGGCACAGAGGCGGTAGCAAGCGAGTTCAACAGGGTGAATTGGAGCGAGCTGCCGGCCTGCAAGTTATTGCTGTCATCATGTCCCGACGGCGTGCCAGAGGCTGATGACTGGTGTCGCTGCTGCCTACCGTGAACACGTGGTGCAGCGCGTGGTGTAGACACGTTGTCAATCCGGTGAGGAGTTCACATTTTGTTGGGCTATTTGAGCCCTGAGCTAATTGGTGAAAACAATGTTGTTGGAGTCATTGAGGGCTTCTACCCTTTCGATTCTATAGAGTTAAAACTTTAGCAAGAAATTTAAAATTAAAACTAAATTAGATAGCGATGTCACGATTACGCAAGTTTATTAAAGACAAGTTTTATTAAATGCATTGAGATCTATTATAATCATTTCTGATATAGGTTGATGGTGGTTATGATGTTGATAGTGGTTATGATGATGGTGGTGGTTATGATGATAATGATGGTTATGATGATGATGGTGGTGATGGTGATGATTATGGTGGTGATGATGTCGATGGTGGTGATGATGATGATGGTTGTGACAATGATAACGATGGTGGTTATGATGATGGTGGTGGTTATGATGATGGTGGTGGTTATGATGATGATGGTGGTTATGATGATGGTGATGATGATGGTGATGATGACGATGATGATGGTGGTGATGATGATGGTGGTTATGATGATGATGATGGTTATGATGATGATGATGGTTATGATGATGATGATGGTTATTATGATGATGATGGTTATTGTGATGATGATGGTGGTTATGGTGATGATGATGATAATAATTTCTTATTATTTGGACCGTCAATAGTTTCAGTTTGACTACTTTATTTCACATATTGCGAAAACACAAATCAAATTATTTATTAACTAAATATTTTGATTTGTACTTTTAATTTTTCTCCAGTAGTCACACTACTTAATACTATATAAATTATAAATATTAGATGTCATATACCAAAGAAAAACGACCAAGATCACCTATGTCCGAGGTGGGGATCGAACCCACGTACTCAGCTTTTGCGGCTGATGCCTGTACCCCTCGGCCACTCGGTCTTAGCAACCACCGGTCAAATTTCTCGGGTATATGCAATCCCTTACAAGGCTAGGCGCCTTTGACCATTCTCTAAGGGCAAGCACTAACTACATGCCTGCACCTCCTATTAGAATACTTTACAGTTTTCTAGAATAGCTAGAGAGAGATGGTGCTGCCATCTATTGAACATATTGCGAAAACACAAATCAAATTATTTATTAACTAAATATTTTGATTTGTACTTTTAATTTTTCTCCAGTAGTCCACTACTTAATACTTTAAAAATTATAAATATTAGATGTCAAGCTAATACGCGAAAGCTGAGTACGTGGGTTCGATCCCCACCTCGGACATAGGTGATCTTGGTCGTTTTTTTTGGTATATGACATCTAATATTTATAATTTACTTTATTTCAATTAAAATTGTGGGTATTAGAATTAGTTTGCAATCGCATAGTTTGCAATTGTGGAATGAAACTTTTTACATTTTTGTTGGGTTCAGTTTTCTCGGACTACATACACCATTTATCATTCGTAGTCGTAGGTGTAAATCGGTTCTATTTTTCCGTCTCAGTGCGGCCACGATTGTGAGTGGCGTGCGTTTGGTTCAATGGTGTAAGTGGTCAATGCGTTTTGATTGTCCGACAGCCATGGAGGTGGTTGTTAAGACTCTATTGCTCGGAGTAGCATCTGGAGTATTGTAACTGCTGTGAGTACTGCAACCCATTTGTTGTTTTTGTTGAAGTGGAGTGTTTAATTTTTACTATTGTAGAACTATGTCGGTTACTAGCTAGTAAAGTAGTAAGTACATAGATAGACTTGCTACTCTGTTTCAAATGTTAATGAAGTTGATTTTAATTCCCTTAGTTGATTAAATGAGTACCTAAAGAAAATATGATACTGCATTACGGCATTTAATTTTCTATCAACTACTTTAAAATGCGAAAAGGGTAATTGTTAAATTTAATGAGTTCTTATGTCATTTGAGCTTTCAATGGACTGAGAGCAAGTTCGATGGATTGAGCGTGATCTAATAATCGTATCGGAAGTTCCGGAGCATGTAAAACGTGCACGTGGACTGCTTTTTATGTGCAGTATACTCTTTGCGAGGAGTAGCACTTACGCGGCTGAGATGGTTAACTTC
Organism: Thaumatotibia leucotreta; assembly: GCA_025490895.1. Taxonomy (NCBI): domain Eukaryota; kingdom Metazoa; phylum Arthropoda; class Insecta; order Lepidoptera; family Tortricidae; genus Thaumatotibia; species Thaumatotibia leucotreta. The sequence continues at coordinate 68,593 of JALPQI010002481.1, forward strand.
TGATAGGTTATTGGATCCTAACAAGCCCATGGACAGAAATTAAATCAGACGGTTATAGTGTAACCTGGTTGGGTGGGTAACTTACGTTTTTGTTCGAGTCGAGGGACTGACTCGTTAGTTTAAATCATTTTGACTTTTAATTGGTAAAACTGAACTTGGTTTTCAAGAAATGTAACTGAGTGATATTTGATGACATGATGATAGATGTGCATTTTTGGTATACCGTTACGTTCTGGGGGTAAAAAGGAGCAGGGGTGTTGATTGCCTAAATACTGGCATGATTTTTGACATTGTCTTATCAAAATCCCAAACGTGATGACGAATTTTGTAGATCGTATGTTGGACAAAGTAATTAGTTGGCTTCAGAGTGTGCCCACAGTCAGTTTGGTGACTGTGGATGGTTTCCGTACAGTCATGTGATGATTGTAGACAGTGTTCCTGCGTACCTAGCTGAGGTCGTGGATGAAGTGTGCCTACAGTATTATGGTGACTGTAGATGGTATTCCTGCGTACCTCACTGAGGTCGTAGATGAAGTGTTCCTACAGTATTAATGGTGACTGTAGATTGTATTCCTGCGTACCTTGCTAAGGTCGTGGATGATGAGTTTTCCAACAATGTTGTTGAGAGTTATAGAGTGTTCTTGCAAACTTTACTTACTCAGGTCAGTCAGTTAAACTCAGGTCAGTCAGTGACCGCGCTGAAGGTTATAGATGTGTCCGTGTACTTTACTCGGATAGCGGGTGTTTTGTGACATGTTGATGACTGTAGATTGTTTTTCTGTGTACATTGCAGAGGTCATGGGCTATGAGTTTGCTTACAGTATATCTGACAACTGTCGGTGGTGTACCTTGCTAAAGTGGTGGATGTGTATAGAGTCACATTGACTATTGTAAGATGTTCCTACGATCCTCTAACAGGTTATAGAAGAGGAGTGTGAAATGATCGTGTGAAAAATTGTTTCAAATTTGTTTTCATAAAATGTAACAGTAGTCATTTCTATCCCGTTATGTATTGAGGTCAGAATAGATCAACCGTACCAGAGGCTTGATCGTAGCCGTAACCCGATGCGTCTGCCTGTGAGTAGTCCGTGGGTACGCAGTGCGCGGCAGGCTCTGGCGGAGGTCGTAGAGTCATAGGGTTGAATCGGCGATCCCTTAGAGATGCGCGTAATGTATGTGGTTATGTGATAGACAACGGTCACTAATGAGATTATATTCTTCCGAAAGTTTTCTGTAATGGTTTACGTAAAATGTGGCTACGAAAGCCAGATGATAGTTGTTTGCTTTAGATTTTAAATTGGTGGTACTTAATTGACCATAAGTGGTCCTAAATTCAGTTGCAAAGATTAAAATTATTTTTCTTGAGTTGAGATGATTTTACGTAGACAGATAATTTGGTCAGGAGTGACCGAGTGGTAACAAAGACTACTGGTGTACGTGTTTGTTTCAGATACAAGCGAGGACGCTTGTCTTGTCAGTATGGCCGTGTCGGAGACATGCTTCAGTTGGCGCAGACGTGTACGACATGTCGAGTCACCGAACGTCTGAATAGTCTTATTTACAATAAGAATAGTCTTATTTGCAATGTTTACATTTAATTTGTTAAGAGTGATAAAATCTAGAAAACGATAAGCAATGTTTTGCTTGAGATGTTCTTTGCTTGGTCCATGCAGGTAGACATTAAACGTCATGTTGGGATCTACCCGCCTATGAAGCAGTAGTTTGTGAGCGGACGGTATAAAAGGTCACTAGCGCAGTGTTCAGGGATTCATTCTTGATTAAGACTTGGAATAAAGCATTCCAGGGTTGAGTAAATGATGCATGGACGCAAGCTTATAACTCTCCAGTCGTTTTCTAACAGTACAGTTTAAAGTGTTGTAAATAGTCTTGTTTTAAGTGAGTACTTGTTGTGATTATTTAAAGTTTGGAAAAAGTAAGACCGTCTGAGTTTCTTGCTGGTTCTTCTCATGACAGAAGTTTATCTTTTGCGAATCAGTGTAGTATAATAAAAGATCGTAATTTACCTTGTGTTTAATTACGTGCGTCCATGCATAGTATACACCTTTGTAAGTAGGTACAATGAGTAGATAGGAATTAAATATTCCCTCCCCTGTTCTCGGCTGTCCCTCCGACATATTCATTTCAGGGTTACAAGACAGTTATTTAGAATAATTCTGAGTATGGAGACATGAAGATTTCACTGCGAGTACATTTGGAATGGATATAACACGATCGTCGGCATTTCTCGATTAAAGTTACGTTTTATTATGAAGAATTATGACATACGTTTTCTTTAATGTGTTGTTTTGTTAGAATTAAAATATTTTGCGGAAAATAGACAACAAAATATTTTTATTACATATGTGTTGAAATACATATTCTGTGAAATAGAAGATTATTTTGAACATTTTGTTTAATTTATATGCCTTGCCTGTCATGCATAACGCCCTGATGTCAGTTATAAAGTACAAAATATATCCACATAGCAATATGTTAATTACCTCCGTCTAATAATATTTAAAAATATTTGTTTCAGTGAAACATCACAAAACATGTAGGTCGCGTGTTATTCAACTGGCAATGTGTCGGACTTTGCAACTAAAACTATTTAATACTTTGTAAAGTACATCCGTCCGTAGGGACAAGTGATTTAATAAAAAGCTTCGGTGTCAGGAGTATATAAAAAACCGGCCAAGTGCGAGTCGGACTCGCGCGCGAAGGGTTCCGAACCATTATCAATTTATCATTTAAAAAAATACAGTTAAATCAACCTACTTCAAAAACTATAAGAGATAATTCTGGCACCCTAGTGAAAAGGGGTATAAATCGAAATTTGCCACTTTACAGGAGAGCCAAAAAACGATTGGTGAAATCATTAAAAATTACTGTGCCGAAATGGCTAAAGAATTAGAATAACTTTAAATGTACTTTGAGTAAATACAATGCGCTCTTTCACATGCCGTCATTGGTTAATGGCTAAAATCAATAGTTTAAAAAAAATTGACTTGTACCCGCTGAAATAAATGCTATTTAGAAATATAACCAAATTAGTACCCCTTTTCACATATATTGGACATTAGTGAAAACGGGTATACATTTAACTTATTTTATAATAACTCTTTTTGAGATGTACTTTTACGAAAAAAAATCAGCTAAGTTTGTTTGCGAAATTAATTTTAATGGCATAGCATAATTATATGTATATATATATAATACTATTCCAAAAAAACCGACTTATACCATTGTGCACAAAATGTTAGTAACGTGTCAAACGGAATATCAAGTTTTATATTTATCACTTTATTCAATTGTATCCAAATTCTATGAAATAAGTTACAATAAAAATATTTCTTTTTTCCATTTTTTATTAGAAATTGTTTCCTTGAATTAGAAAAATATTACTTCTTTTCAACAGCCAAAACACAACGTATCATAAAATGAAATGTTTTTAAATTTCATAGTACCAAAAAATACCATAATGTAGCATTTATTTATTAGTATCACAATCGTGTCATAATATTTTTTTTCTCATGTCTTATTTTGCTAGCACGGTAGGTACTCATCAAAAAACCTAAATAGTACAAATAGTCCTACTGTCCGAATTATGACTTTATGCCCTGGATGTCGTGTGCGCAGCTAGGTAGGTACGTTCCGTAACGCCTGAATGGCAATTTTGTATCTTATCGAGTCACCTAAAATAACATGCTATTGAAAATCGATATTTTATTTAAAAAAAAATATTGTCTATAGCCTATCGTAATGTAGGTACATTACGATACAACTATGATTTAAAAATAAGTTCAAAATAAGCATAAATAAAGCAAAGCACAACCGAAGGGAGTGTTTAAAATCGACATGATTTACGAATTTCATTTTTGCATATGTATCGTACAACATTTTTCAGTACAGATGGCCTTGACAAGTTTTCAACCAGGCAAGATATAAACAACTCCTCGCACTAGTGTGTAAAGAAGTTATTTCAGTTAAGTATTTCGGATGATTATGAAAGATTCCATACTGCAACGTCACTATTTACGTTGCAGTACTCTGTATGGAATCTTAATAAACAGACTTTAATCGACGAGTATAAAAAGCCTGTCACTATCATGTTCTGTTGATTATAATTCTTATAAAAGTTGTATCGGTAAATATATGTACGATCAACTTGAATCATTATGTTAATTATACATTAACTGTATTAATTTCGTTAGTAGACAATTTAAAAAAATATTGTGATAAATTGATAATATTGTTTCATTATGTTAGCATTTGTAATAAAATTATGTAAAAAAATAAAATGACCTTCTAGTTAGTTTTTCTTTGAGGCTAGATAATTGTGTTTCTTAGCAGGACCTTACAGCTAAGTGTCGCCAACTAGTGGCATACGTTTTAGACAGAACACTTCTTATGACATTTGACATTTTAATTAAAGAAAATATTTCATTAATTTTGTGATTTTATTTTTATCCTAAAATGTAGATTTAGAAATCATGACATATTAAGGATCGCAGAAGATTGTGATTCTGAGTAGGAAATAAGGTTTATTCCTATTTCCTACTGTATTCGCTACCTAATTTGGTAAAAATATTATTATTGCCGATAAAAGCATACGATGAAGACTGGACAACACTAATAGTACGGTCAAATCGTACATAATTTTACCCTAAACTCGCAAATCAAGTAGTATCGCTGCATTTTTGGTATGTTGTTTAGACACCATAGGACAGTATAAAACCATATTTTGCAAGCACAAAAAAGTTGTGCTAGCTGGGTAGTACGTGAAAAACTGCGAAATTTACGGCCATTTTTTAGTTTCTGATTTTTATTTAAAAAACCTTACGTTTTTTGATATCATGTGTAAATAAACGTTTAAAGACTAATAAATTTCCAACAAGTTGAGCTAACATGCATTACCGTTGGTCTTATAGTTTCAGAGATTCGAGACTTTAAAAAGTACCCCTTTTTGTAAACTAGATAAAATTTTGTGTTTTGCTAACGTTTTCGACTTAATATCACCTCACCTAATTATGCTACGAAAAACATGCAATAATGACCTTATAGCGCACTTAATATTCTTTAATTTAAGGGTAAAATTAGGTCAGTGAACTTTGTAGTTGAAAGTATAAACTCGAAATTCCAAAGGCAGGAGGCCCGCTATCTAAGTTTTTCATACAAATCGCAAGTCGAGTTGCAAAGCTGCAATTTTGGTATATTATAAAGCCCTTATAGATATATACGAAAATGCATATTAAAAGAAAAACAAAAAAAATATTTGGGCATAGGACGTAAAAAACGGAAAAAAAATCGCACTTTTTTAGTTTTTGACGCTTAACTAAAAATCTATTATCTTTTTGATACTGATTGCTATAAAACTAAGAAAGAACATTAGATTTGAAAGTATTTGAGCTACGTTGCATCACCGTAAGTTATATATATTTTGAGATACGACATTTCATAAAGTGCTCTTTTATCAAAACATAAACAAATTTTAGGTTACGTTAAAGCTATTCACTAAATATTGGCAAAACGTTCGCGCTAAGAAAAAAAAGTAATTGTAGATAATAACTACATTAAATTTGGAACAAATTGAGCCGATAACAATTACTGTAAGTCTTATAGTTGGGGGTGTACGAGGCTTCAAAACATGCATTTATTTTCTTAACTTAATGAAGGGCACATTTTGAAATGTCGTTTCTCTAAATCTATATAATTTAGGGTAATGCAAGGTAGCTCAAATCCTTTCAAATTTCATATTCTTTCTAAGTTTTGTAGCAATTAGTATCAAAAAAATAATAGTTTTTTAATTAAACGTCAAAAAGTAAAAGAAGTCCAATATTTTTTCAGTTTTTTTCGTCCTATGCAGAAATTCCTATTTTGTTTTTCTTGTAATATGCATTTTTGTACGTCCTTATAGGGCCTATATAATATACTAAAATTGCAGCTTTGCAACACGACTTGCGATTTGTATGAAAAACTTAGATAACGGACCTCCTGCTTTTTGAATTTCACGTTTTTAGTTTCAATCAAGAAGTTTACTGACCTGATTTTACCCTGAAATGAAAGAATATTAATTGCGCTATAAGATAATTATTTCATGGTTTTCGTAGCATAATTAAGTAAGGCGATATTAAACCAAAAACGTTAGCAAAACTCAACATTTTATCTAGTTTACAAAACAGGGTACTATTTGAAGTCTCGAATCTCTGAAACTATAAGACCTACGGTAATGCATGTTATCTCATCTTGTTACAAATTTATTCATCTTTAAACGTTACCTGATATATATTGTCAAAAAACGTAAGGCTTTTTTTATAAAAATCAGAAACTAAAAATAGACAGTAAATTTCACAGTTTTTCACGTATAACGCAGCTAGCACAACTTTTTTTTGCTTGCAAAATGTGGTTTTATACTGCCCTATGGTGTCTAAATAACATACCAAAAATGCAGCTTTACTACATGTTTTGCGAGTTTAATGTACGATTTGACCGTACTATAATAGTAATGACATTTTATCTAGTCAGGTTGTTAGCATTGTTCAAGAAAATGGAGTCGTTGATATAATTCACGACCAAGTAGAGCTACCTTATTTGTCTCTTTTTCCTTATGGAATACATCTTGAGATAGTAAAGGATGACAATAGTTTGTTCAGGTATGTCTTAATACACGGAATCTTCCCTATATTTTATCTGTGCTGGGAATAGAATATCACGTAGCCGCCGCACGTTGTGACATTAGTCCTCCATTAACAGCAGCCATTGCAGCTCTTAACTGCTGAAGCGACCAAAGACCTCGACGTTTTTTTAGGTGGAGGTGCCTCGATCAAGTAGTTTATATTGTCTGAAAAGGAAATAAATAGGCTCGAGCAAAGCAAACAAAGAAAGTGCAAAGTATGACAAATAATTGTACATACATTAGTAGAATTAGACATTCCGTACGTTTAATAAGGGCCGGCTCGGCTCTTATTATCCTCCTCTAAAGTGGCCCCTGTTGGACTCCGACACCCAAGCATAAACTTTTAAGAACTTTTTAACTTAGCTTTAATAGTTGACACAAATCACTATACTATACTATACAATACAACAAAAAATATTACAAACATTAATTAATTATTAGCTATTTTATTCACTTTTTTCACTTTGGTGGAGATATTTTATACTATTTAGCATTGATTTAGAATATATAAGTGGATCCCCAAACAGCTCAAAAAAATGGCCTCAAAAAATGGGCTGCAGAAGTAAATATTGCGGTCCTTTTGCTCCGCTATTCAGCGGCCCTACCTCGAAAAACGAAATTCGTTAATTTCGAGGATTTGTCTCACTCACTCTAATGACGCCTTCGTTTGAGTGACAGAGAAAAATCCTCAAAATTGACGAATTTCGATTTTCGCGGTAGTAGGCCAGTTCTGACAGTTGACATTTGGTAACCTTACGGTATAGCATCATTAATTCATTATTCCTTAAACATAAAAAGTTTCTACTATTTTGCGGTGTTGTCCGCAAATTTGACACTTATTGCTCACTTCACAAAGTTTTTTATTCTTTGAGTTTTATTTTTATTATAGTTTATTGTAAGTGAGCGTTATTAGCTTCAACTGAAACATGATAGAAATGACTTTTAGTGCCACTTTTCTTGGTTTTTTTGTTTGGCTCTGTGCGTCCATTTATTATTTAATGTCATTGCTATCGAGTAACGCACACCAACTGCCTGGACAGATTCTTGACTACAGACAAGATGGCAGATCGTACGATGGCGCGGCCTCGGAATTAAGCTTTTAGACTAGCGGCCCATGCTGAAAAAAATATGGGTCATTTGAACCACCAGGTGACCTATCTAGAACGATATAAGAGCATAAAATAATAAGATTCAGCACTATGCCGTCACTTGTAAGCTGTCCAACTGACTCCTGGTGAGAATTTAAAAGTACAGGTAGAGTGAGTACATTTTGGTCATATATTTTTGTACGGCATTCTTACCACCGATAGATCCATGAAAAATAATAAGAAAACGCACAGTGCCGTACAAAAATTGTGGGCCGCAAAGTATGATTTTTTGTTTACTTAATTTATTGTCTATGTACCATAATGTTGGCATGTCAATATATCGATATTAATACTTAAAGTACAACTCGAGGAAAATGCAATTAAAATAAATTGCAGTAATTTACCAAAATTTATTAGGGTTTCGTAGCAAAAATGGCAACAACGGAACCCATACTTATAGTTTCGCTATGTCCGTCTTTCCGCAGCATACTTAGCTCAGTGGCCGTTAATACTATAAATCTGAAATTTGGTACAGGTATACATATTGATCATGCCAACAAAGTGATACAATAAAAAGTAAAAAAAAAACAAAAATTTCGGGTACCTCCACCCCAATTGGTGATGTGGGGTGATTTTTTTATTTTCTGTAATCGTATAGTGTGGGGTATCATTGAATAGGTCTCTTAAAACGAAAAAGGGGCTTTTAAGAAAGTTTTTTTCTAAAGTCAATATTTTCGGAGATAATCGCTCCAGATGAAAAAAAAATTGTCCCCCCCTCTAACTTTTGATCCAAAGGTCCAAAAAAAATCATGAATAGTGGGCTGGCATAAAACTATTTCGAACATAATCGGCCCAGCCGTTTTTGAATAACTACGAAACCCTACACTGAGCATGGCCCGACATGCTCTTGGCCGGTTTTTGTAATTGATTTCAATATTTATTTTATTCAAAGACGGGCAGTGCTTAGTTGTCTATTGAATATTGAATAAAATCTTCACGTCAAACGTCATTCGTTTCGCTACTTCGCTTCACATTGTTCGTTACGGGTGCACTTCATGTGATTTTTCTCAGTGGCGCCTTCGTTGGAGCGACAGAGAAAAATCCTCGAAATTTAACCATAGTTTTTGATATAATCTTATACGAATTAATTCTCTTCCTGACAGACGATGTAAAATCGATAATCCTCTATTTACGTACCTAAGCAGTGAAATTATCGCTGACATTTCATTATATCGACATTTCTAATCACTAGTGACTGTCTTTTGATCATCGTTGACGTTTTGTTTGTTTTACTTGGTCTGTGGTTTGTTTACATGATAAGACAAGTAAGGATGAATACACTGTAATAATAAAATATGAAGTGATTTCTTCCAACTCTTTACTTTGCCATCATTTCTTATCCAAGGCTTCCAATAACAAAGTTTATTAAGTAAATTATGAAAGGGAATTATAGTGCTTTCAACCGACTTTAAAAAAGGACGAGGTTCTCAACACGACTGTATCCGATTTTGATGGTTCTTTTTTATTCGAAAGCAGATGGTCCCATTTTCATTTGGTCCAGTTCTGATAATTATAAGTCTTAATTGGCATTATGCAAGACAATTGGATGATTAATTCGATACCACGTCAACTGATTTCCATAAATCAATTTTTAACCGACTTCAGAATAAACCGGGCTAGTCCCGTTGGCATCAAGTTGGGGTCTGATTATGGGATCTTGGAGATATTGGTTGAAGTCGGTTTTTTTAAACAATTATTGATATCGTTTGTCATATAGAACTCTTCGATCGGGAAACATTATCATATCAGAGACCTCGTCACCCATGGTCGGATTTTTCATGGCCATGTTTTTGGGGGGCGTACATTGCGTACAAGCCATGTCACCCCCACGCATCGTGTCCTCGCAGTATATCTGTTGACCGTCGCAGCGGCTAAAGCCCGCGTACCCCTCTTGCTGGCAACATTGCCACGGTTTGTCTCCCTGACCCGCACGCGTTACCGTGACTTGGCACACGCTTTTCAGCTTCGCTGACAACAGCCACGACGAATAGAAAGAGAGTAGTCTTTCAATGTTTCAATGCAGCCCTGATGAGGAACTGTTAAGTGTTCTATGCTGGATATTTATATTTTAAAGACAAACGGGTCTTAATCGCGTAAACTTAAGTTTAATTATAACCTGACGTATCGGGCATGACTTAACTCCCGCGGTCGCAGGCAGACTCTGGACTCTGGATATTTATATTGGCTATAAAGGAAATTAACGAGGAAATTTTTCTTTAGGTTCAGATGTGCCTTCATCTGTTCTTTTAATCATAGTTATTATCAGTCTGTGGGACGTTTTGGTTAAGCTTAAAGTGGTACCGGTACCATATTATAACAATTAGAATATCGATGTACCCTAGTTCACAATCGAACTATTTCAGTCACTTTTTTATGTCTCTGGTTTCTATGGGTATATTCTCCTGCACGCTTAGAACACATGATTAGAGCGACAGTATGTCGTAGCGAGATAGATTTTCCGTCTTTTATTTAGTATATTACATATCGATATGCGACATAATAATATCATTATTCTGATTTATACTAGTTAATTGAAATAACCCAAGTTATAATAAAATACCAATGATAAAGATCTCTTAAAACCGTAGAAATACATTATTTCTGTTAAAAAAGTTTATTATAATTTAAGCTATGAATGATAAAAATGATTATTATTTGTGTTAATACTGTCAATTATTTTAAGTAAGTTATATTAAACTAAACTACAGATCTGTTAAAGAAGAAAAATTACATTATTTTTGTTTCTTTCTGTTTTAATTATTTTTAGATAATTACTGTGTGCTAAAACTATCAAACACAATAACTTACGTTTAATCTGAATACTCAAACGAGATTCTGATCAGCTTTATGTATGTGTCTTTGTTTATTTTTTGACAAGAAATAAATATTATTACGAAAATAATGATGTTTCATTCCAAGAAAAAACATAGCGTAGGTACAGATTAGGGAACTTACTTGGTATTTTTAGTGCATTAACAACTTTACAATATAACAATCCGTTATTGAAACATACCATTCATTTATCTACAATTCCTAAAAATAATAAATAAAGCAAAAGTATTTTCAAAGCCTCTTCATGTACCAGCCTAAATAATTATATTGTTGGAAAATCTTTTGTAAAAGTTTTAATGTTATACAGTGCACTCTAATTAGAAACATTTTAGAAATACACTATCTTACATTTTTTTGCTTTAATTAAAAAAAATCATTAAAATACCCTTACTTTATTTTTTTTAATGATAATGAATCTGTAAATCAAAGTCAAATTAGCGTAAGGGACATGACTAAAAATTGCTACGAGTGTAATCGACAGTAGTAATTAAACATATTAGAGTAACGGACACCATTTTTCCCTATTATTTAGTCTACGTGAATTAATACTATTTAGGCGAAAAGAGCACCAAAATATAAGAATACGTGTGAAATCGGAGCCAGGAATGGTCAAATACAATAAAAGTTATGAGCGAATAAGCAGAAAAAAAAGCTTTGTTGGGCTCTCCTGTAAAGTCGTTTTTTGCCCCTTACCCTAATTGAACATACAGTCGACGATACGTTGCGCACGTACAAAGCCGTTGTTCGCGGAAATCACTCCATCCAACTATGGATCAGCTTTTGTCACGATTTCGATCTGCCAAGATTTTTTCAAGCTGCAAAGATGTGTTCCACCAAATAGAATTTGATGTAACATTTACCTATTACCAATCGAGGTTTATTTTGCTACAAACGATTGATGTTTGGCATATACTATGCGTCAAAAAAAAATGTCATACTGGTTTAAATGAAATTATTTTCTAACCAGTACAAGATTTATATGCACCAAAATTGTGAGAACGAAAAAAAAAAAATAACAAAATTTGTCATACTGGTTTAAATGAAATTATTTTCTAACCAGTACAAGATTTACATACACCAAAGTTGTGACAACAAAAAAAAAAATTAAATGGAGCGAATGGAAAACAAAACAACCGCTAAGAAAACTAAATTCGATAATCCAAAAACGAGCACCTACGCATATAACGTTAAATTTACAAGATTTTATTAAGATAGCATAGTGGTTACAAATTAGACTAGACTACTTACTAGAGTTTCCTCCTGTACAGTCAAGGGCATTAATATATATACACTTCTCCATACTGGTCCCTTACAAATGTGTCTATACAGTGTGTAAATCTAATACGGGCGATCAATTAAACCAGACATGGGATTCATTAGTGTAATCGTAGATTACAAGGTTTTTTTGAAGTTACTCTTAATAACGACCCCACAGAATTTTTTTAAGATTTTCGGAGCAGCAATGTAGGTACGAACATTTGTTATTGTTGATATGGCAGTTACGTCATCTGCTTTTGAAATTAGCTGTCAACGAGTGTTTAACTCGCGTTGCTCTACATTGCGCGCCGAATTATTTTGTATGGAAAATTTCGTTGCTCTAATTTGAAGTAAAAGTTATTTGAATGTACTTATTATGTCGTAAACTAACACCCGTTAAAAGCTTCGCCCGTATTAGACTTACACCCTGTATATTAATGCACTCGACTGTACCTACTGTGCGTAATATTAAAGTTACAATGACCTACTCCGGCCACCCGCACTACATTTTTATTCAGATACTTTTTCAAAATTAAATATCATGTATAAAATAAATATATTTGAATAGGAATAAGTTATTGTTATTCAATTTTCCCATACACAAATTATTCTCGACGAAATTACTTGAATAAGTTTGACGGGAATAAAATCAAAATGATTTTCCTGATGATGATGATGATGATTCGTAAGAATAAAATCAAAATGATTTTATTCTTACGAATTTACATAAGACATAAGACATTTATTCGTGGTATAGGTTTACAACAATAGCTAGCCTGGTTCCTGCTCTAGGCAAAGCCTGTACTGCAGGTAACCAAAATTCGGAAAAGATACTTAAAGTAACCTATCAATATATATGAATGAATGAAGATTTGAGTAATTTGTGTATACATATATTATGTGTATGTGTAGGTGTCTATGTGTGTGTGTCTATACGTGTGTAGTGTGTACATGTTGAACAAATGCTTACATTCACTGTACAACTCTCAGTAACTTCTCTATGTCCTCATAATGAAGAGACTTGAGCCATGTTCGCATTTTATTTTTTGTTTCTAGAAGAGAGTATTCTTGCAAAGGAAATTTTGAACAAATTTGATTGTATATATAGGGATGTAGGAAAGGACTAAATCTTTGAGCAAAGGTAGATTTTGTGAGAGGGACAGGGAAGCGAACATTACGTTTTTGAGATAATTCGGGGAAATTGTAAGACGTCATAGCTTGTTTATGGAATTTTAATGTAGCTTGAAGAATAAAACTGCCGCGGGCACTAAGAACATCCATATTCTTATAAATTTCGAAAGTAGGGAACCGACGACGTACTTTGAGAATTATCTTCAGGATTCCTCTTTGTGATCTTTCTAAAAGGATAATTAATTTTTGGCGGCCCCACCCCAAACCACTATGCAGTATGTAATAACAGATTGACAAATTTAATAGTTGTATATATAGTTTTTAATAAACGTTTATCGGCTGAGTGGTGTAAGTTTTTAAAGAAGTACATTAGTTTCCGAACTCGGTTAGCTGTGGTTAATATGTGTTGTTTAAAGTTAAGCTTTTCATCAAACATGACACCGAGATACCTTATAGTGGGAGTTCTATTAATTTTCTCACAATTGCATGCCGATGTCTTAAGTGGAGTACAAGTATTAAGAGCAATTTCGGGGAAGGACGACGGTGCTGACGCATTGGTCTTATAGAAACAAACGAATTTTGTTTTAGAGACATTAAGGGTTAACAGGTTTGTTTGTAGCCATTTAGCAACTTTATCCAAGTGATAGCTTGAGGAAAATGTTGTGTAGTATTAAATGTATTTACATTCAAATAATGATTTTATTCCTGAATGCCCAACACTTATGTAAAAGTTATTGAGACATTCCGGCTTCCAAGAACCGTGGAAGAAGTTCAGAGCTTCTTAGGGCTGGTAAATTATTCAAACACATTATACCTAATTCTTCACAACATTGGCATGAACAAGCACCGGTTTTAGGAAGGCTCAAATCTTGTCTTAATAATATTATTTATCAAGTCCTTAGGATTTTACAACCCTAACGCGAAAACATTAGTCATAGCTGATGCAAGCCAGTAGGTCTAGGAGCGGTTCTCGTGAAATTGGACTCTATGGGGCCAGAATCATTGCCAGGAAATAAAGGTTTTTCCGAAGTTGAAAAGCGGTACTGATAAACAGACAAGGGAGCCTTGGCCTTAGTGTGGGCTGTTGAACACTTCCGTATGTATCTGTATGGCAAAGAGAGGTTTGGCCTGGTGACCGACCATAAACCATGGGAGCTAATTTTTGGAATCACGTTCGAAACCATCTGCTAGAATAGAGCGCTGGGTACTGCGGTTACCAGTTTATAATTTTAAATTTGTGTATATAAATAAATAAAAAGCAGTTTATTTCTTAACATCATTGAAGTGAGAATACAATAGTCAGACACTTATTGCATGCAATCATGCATATTATTTGAATTCATTAAAAAATATAATTATAATTTAATTCAATACAATACAATAAAAAATAATAAGAATGTTTAACATGCCATAATGTTCGTAAAAAAAAAATTATTATAGTTGTCGTCAAAATATACCTATGTAATAATGAATTTTAGCTATAGGTAATTGTGACATATGAATAATGCAGATGTGTCTTAGGATTTTTAGATATTAAGAACCTCTCCTCGAGTGTAGGTGTACAAGTGTACAAGTAAATAAAATAAAAATGTGCATCAGATTTATCGCAATACAATGTCGTGGAAGGTGAGGTACGGCTTTAACAACAAATTACGTTCCCATTTGTCATTAATGTCATACGTAATCAACAAACATTAATATTTCATAACAAAATATTATTGTTTGTTTAATTTACGATAGAACAAGCAATATTTATTTGAGGGTTCGGAAAATGCATAATCATAAAATGTATTTATTATACACCAAAGTGTCGTCAGAATGCAATTGTTATAAATTATGGATGGATAACAAATCTAACTACAAATGGTAAGCTGCATTTGCATGATATTATAGGTAATAGCTGGCCAAAACTGTTAGCAGCAGTTTTGGGTCAGTCACACGAGCTGAGGGTGGGGCAATTTGGGGTTGGACGTCGGAACCACCGAGGCCATCTGCTGGCTGGCTGGCTTCTTGGAGAAGGAGGGACTCTACATGATGAACTCCTTCTTTAAGAAACGCGAGCACGGAAAATGGACTTGGATGAGTCCCGACGGTGCAACTAAAAACGAGATCAACTTCACCATGTCGACGAAGAGACATATATTCAACTATGTTTCTGTGATCAGTACGGTTAAAACCGGAAGCGATCACCGCCTGGTAAGAGGCACGTTGAATATATGTCCTAAGCTAGAACGCTCGCGACTGATGAAGTCTACGCTCCGTCCTGCACTCCATCTCCAAAACCCCGAGAGCTTTCAGCTGGAACTCCAAAACCGTTTCGATTGCCTAGGCGATGATGTGGACGTATTCAACGACGGGTTTGTGGAAGCTGTCCATAGCGCTGGGTCAAAGTTTTTTAAGGTCCAGCGGACAAATAAGACCAGAAAACTCTCAGACTCCACTCAGAAACTAATGGAAACAAGGAGTGAACTGGTTCTACAATCCTCAGTTGATGCGACTTTTTACCGGCAGCTCAACAGACAGATCTCTAAGTCCCTCAAACGCGATATGCGCCAATTCCGTACCAAGTGTATAGAAGAAGCCATCGAGCGGAACAAGGGCTCTAAAGTTTTTGCAAGGGATCTGTCTGTTGGGCAAAGCCAGCTCGCCAAATTAAAGACTGGGGATGGTAGAATCGTCACATCCCGATCAGAGCTTCTGAGTTAGATAGAGGGTTTTTATGGACAGCTGTACACGTCAACTAACAGACCCAAAGTTGATCTAGCGGAAGACCTCAGAGCTAGACTGACCCGACACTATACAGAAGACATCCCGGACATCAGCCTGTGCGAGATTAGAATGGCTCTTGAACAGCTCAAAAATAACACGGCGCCTGGGGAGGACGGAATTACAGCTGAGCTTCTAAAGGCGGGTGGTAAACCGATCCTTACGGCCCTTCAGAAGTTGTTTAATTCCGTCTTACTGGAAGGGAGAACGCCAAAGGCATGGAACAGAGGTGTGGTGGTACTGTTCTTCAAAAATGGTGACAACGCTTTATTGAAGAACTACCGACCCATCTCACTTCTGAGCCATGTCTATAAGCTGTTTTCAAGAGTCATTACGAATCGTCTTGCACGCAGGCTTGATGACTTCCAGCCTCCCGAACAAGCCGGTTTCCGAAGAGGATGTAACGTAGACCACATCCATACGCTTCGCCAGGTTATACAGAAGACCGAAGAATATAACCTGCCCCTCTGTTTAGCGTTTGTGGACTATGAGGAAGCCTTCGATTCGATCGAAACATGGGCAGTACTACAGTCTCTCCAACGGTGCCAAGTCGACTACCGCTATATCGAGGTGTTGTGTTTATACGAGAGCGCCACAATAGATCCAACTTCGAGAAAGAGGTCAATCATCAAATCCGACTCGGTCGGGCAGCGTTCGGGAAGCTACGACACATATTTTCGTCCAATATTCCGCAGTGTTTGAAGACGAAAGTCTTTAATCAGTGTGTGTTGCCAGTGATTACATACGGTACTGAAACGTGGCCTATTACAATGGGCCTTATAAGAAGGCTCAAAGTCACCCAAAGGGCTATGGAGAGGGCTATGCTAGGAGTCTCTCTGCGCGATCGGATTAAAAATGAGACCATCGCTGGACGTGCTCGTGAGCCGCGCGCCGGGCGCCTGCGAGGCGGAGCGCGCCGCGGCCGCCGCCGCGCAGCTCAACCACTACTTCACGAGCGCGAGCAGCGGCGCGCGCGCGCGGCCGCGTGTGAATGATGCACTCGCATGCCTCGACAGATATCTGCCACAGGTACCGTTTGCATTCTCGTTTAAACCCTTTACACTTAACGAAATGTTAAGGGCGTGCAGGGACGTGAAACGAAAACAGTCCAAGGACATTAACGATATGGCAACCTATATTATTGATCTCCTTCCTCCTATTGTCATAAATATCCTTACTCCTATGTATATTTAATGAGTGCGTCGATGCGGGCGTTTATCCCCACAGGTTAAAGTTAGTAAAAATTCAGCCCATCTACAGGGTGTTCGTGAGTAATTGCTTTAACTTTAACATCATGTTTGGTTCGTTAAAACAAACTATGTGACTATATCACATTTTGTTAAAATGTAAAAAAAAAAAAATTTACTATTTCATACAAAATAAATATATGTTAAGTTGAAGACCATTGTAAAAGATACTTTTGAGTTAGGCAGCAGTTAGTGTCAATTGATGACAGTGTTGAAATTCTGTAAATGACAGCACATTAACAATTTAGCTCAGTGGTAGCTACTTTGCTTATAATACAGAGGGTCCCGGGATCAAACCCTGCTACAGCTATTATTTTTTTATTTTTGTTTCTTATTCATTTTTATGTGGCGTAGTGAAAGATAGTTTATTCGTATTTATTTTTATTATACAAAACAATGTTTGCGAACTGTCTAAATTTTTAAATAATATTTTCTTTTTTTATCTTAACTTTTAGTTTTCGACATAAGTACCTAAGATCTGAAATCGAATTGGAGATCAAAAATGTAAACAAATGGGATACCACCACAAAAAAATAATCGCGAGAGGTGGGTAATCTAAAATCATTGAAATACTTTTAAAAAATGCGCGTTTATAGTTACTGACGGTACGCATAATTTTTAAATATTTTACTAATCTTTAATATCATAGGTACATTATTTTTTTAATGATATATTTCTCTAGTTTTAATAAAATGTAGGGTGTTTAATTTATACTACTGGCAATGATAAGAAGTTTTAAACATTTGGTTCGCAGTTATAACAATGTACTGAAAAAAATCGAAACAAGATGGTGCTCCAAATGACTCTTTTATGAATTCATAAAAACTCCTAAAATTTAGCATTACAAAGTACATGAACACAGATTTTAATATTTTTACCTACAAATCAATCATTTTAATTTTTTAATAGAAATAGATTCGATTGTAACTATAGATGAAGACTGGAATTCGTTCCCCGACTATCTTAAAGATTAAAGTAACACCACATTGGTTTTCAAACTTTGATTATGTCGATTATTTACATCATTCTAGCAAATTTTCTAGGTATTATTTTTGTAATCAGGAACCGTGGACACTCAGCCGTGTGTTTTTAATTGTCATGTCCAAAAATATGTTAATGACTGTGATACTTGTGTATCGAACATACTTTCACTTTCGCGTATCTACACCTAAACATCAAGCATTGTCTTAAGTTTAGCACCTGTAAGGATAGTTTTTAAGTTTGCAAATAAATAAAATTAAATTAATAATAACCCATCTCAAAATGCGACGTTAATTTATAAAGGTGTTAAAAAATAAAAAGTTTTATACCCCTGGAATGTCACTTTAACATTGACTTTATAATGTCATGTCACTGTCATAGGTTGTTTACATTTTTGATCTCGAATTCCATTTCAGAGCTTAGTACCAGTGTCATGGCGTTAAGAATTATTAGAGACTAATTCTTAACCACCCGGAAGTGGACGACAAGCTGGTGGGAACCAAGTGGTTTCAGACGCCATGTCACTGATAGTCGTAAGGTATATTTAACCATAAATGAAATTACAGTTTTAGTATATTAATAATAATTACATTTATTTACAAACAAAAAACACAATCCTGTATAATAATCCTACAAATAAAATAAAATTATCCCCTTTTTCGTATTACCTACAAAAATATTTTAACAAAGTCAAAATTACCTACAGGGCATTTTCGAAGTGACCGCCTTCCTTCTCCAAACATATGTTCCATCGTGCCCGTATTTCGCGGTTTAGATTGACATTAGTTGCACGCATTGCGTCAGCTTCTTCCCGAATTCGTTGCAACAAATGTTCTCTTGTCGCCACTGGTTTTGAGTACACTTTTTCTTTTAAGGTACCCCAGACATAAAAGTCTAGGGGGGTTAGGTCGGGAGACCTGGCGGGCCACGCAAGAGTTGGACTGCCGCGACCAATCCAACGCCCATCAAAGTGCTCATTTAAATACCGCCAAACACGAGCAGCGAAATGTGCGGGTGCTCCGTCATGCTGGATCCAATGCGTCCGCAGTGTTTCCAGTGGAACATCTTCAAACCATTCCAAATTGTGTAAATTCTGTAGAAATTCCAAGTAATTGTCACCATTAAGTCGATTTGGAATCTCCACTGGTCCAATGAGGCGATTGTTTAATACTCCTGCCCACATGTTTACGGAGAACTCATGTTGGAACGAAGACTCCCTCGCCATCTTTGGATTTTGCTCAGCCCAATGGTGATAATTTTTTGAATTTATTATTCCTGCCCTTGTAAATTGAGCCTCGTCCATCCACAGAATTTTAGAGATAAGTTGTGGGTTTTGTATTAATAATTCATTTGATCTTTGGCAGTAAGCAATTCGTGAGAAATTGTCCCGTGGCAGAAGCCCTTGCACTTTGCGGTAATGGTAAGGATGCAGACCGTATCGCTTCCATAAACGCCAGACTTTGTCGTGTCCTATGTTAAAAATACGACCTATTCGTCTTGTGGACAATGTCGGGTCTTCAATGATTAAATTCATTATATCGATTTCGTCCTGCACATCTAAAACGATGCCACGTTTTCTTGGCGTCGAACGTAGACCTATCTCACTGAACCGTCTATGTACCTGCAACAGTAATAAACGTGGGTTAGGTATAAAGAGACATATAAATTTGAAGTAGCTAGGTATAAATAAGGCATACGAAAACAGCTAATTACTTACATTCGTAAAAGTATAAGGCTGCGGTGTACGTCGATTGGGATATCTAATTTGGTACACTTTTGCTGCTTCTGCGGCATTTCCATTACACAAACCGTAAATAAAATGTAGGTCGGCCTCTTCTTGGGCCGTATAATTTACACGTGGCATCAATGGAAGCACAGATATTATTTTACAAATAATTATTTCTTTGAAAATAAACAACAATAATAAAATGACAATTTGATGTTTGTGACATACTATACACATTGATTTAAGTAAAAGGGGTAGATATGGTACCAGGCGCACGAAAGTGTGCCATCGAATACAGGTCCCGGGACCTGGTTTGAATTAGTCGTGTGATGGCAGCCCATGTGTCAACAGCTTGTCAAGATCCAAAATCTCTGTAACGAATATTGGCTTAAAAGCGATAATCATGCCGTGCTGTGCCTTTTTTCAGTGCTTTAACAGCTCAAAGCATAAAAACAAAACTCACGGAATCACTTTTCATGCGTAAGTACTGTTTATAATTTAATAATATATTTTTAGGCAATTCAAATTTTAAATGATTCTTGTTTTTGAGTGAGAGAAACAGATATATATCTAATATATACGAGAGCAACACGTACATCGTCACGCAATAACGTCAGCAAATAAATCTTGATCAACATGTATTTTTAGTTCCTGCGCTCCTAGTAAAACAAATGTAACAAAGTCTATTTTGCAATATTTATTTTATACATAAAATTAATAGCTTATACGTATGTCTAGGTTTGGTTGTAGCATAACAATTTAATACACGTACAGTAGTGTTATTCACTAAGGAAACCGCCTTGCTGTCAGCGCTGTGTCAGTGCTGCGGCAACGTCGAGCCTAAAAATGGTATTCACTAATGTACTTTAAACGACACTAGTGCTCGGCGACGAATGCGGCGTGAGCTGGAACTACATTGCGTCGAAAGTTTGACGTTTAATGTATGAACTTCGTATTCTCTAACGAAAAACAGCGACGAACTCGCCCACAACCTCGCTCACAGCCTCGATTCCTAATGTCAAATCAAACAGCTAGGATTTTAGACAAGGCTGTCTCGACATCGAGCTCTTTGACGAACGCAGCGTCGAATGTGTCAATAAGAGAATAGCATAGCAGATTTCCTGCCGAAGAAGTATGGAAAGATAAGTGGATCGCAGTCGTACGCAAGCAAAGAAAAGACCCAGAGTGGACATCTACCAAACATAGTAGAATATGTTCCATACATTTTATACCGGAACATATTTATACTACCAGCAAAGGCAGACGACGAATAACAAAAGGCGCTATTCCGTACTTTCGGGTAATCGTGGTTTTGTGCACTTTATTTTATCTTGAATACATTTATAGAATATAGCCAGTCAAAACTTTGATGGACCAATCACAACAATTTTTTCAACAAGTGTGCTCGTAACGTAGTTATTATTGAACCGCTTTATGGCTCATAATCCAATATCCGTACTTTTTCATTACATTACTGTCCTAGTGCGGTAATAACATAACCCGACCAAGTTAAACATACTTTACATTTTGTTGTATTTTCTGTTATTTCTTTTATGTAAATTGTGGCCTTAAAGTAATGAACAAGAATAAAGTAAAAAGATTGAACGTAAATTTCGGATAGTACTATCTAAGTAAGTAGTAATTACCTAGCAACAAGGGTTAGTAAAAGTGTTAATTTAAGTCAGTTATTCATCGCAAATGTGTTGAAAAACGTCGTCGGTAGTACACATTAAACTAGTTTAAGCGGACAAAATAACGAAAAGCTATTGTAGAGTATCGACCGAAATATCAAATATGAGTATCTTCATGATTTGATTTCTAAAATCAATTTATATTTTTGAGCCTTTTCGTACGTTGTCACTATGGTACTTCACTTAAATTCCTTGACCATCCATACACCATACCTAACTTAATTTATAGCTTTTGTTGTTTTATTGTTTTTTTTACTTCGTTGTTTAATGGGAACCGATGAACATGTTGGAAGTCTTCGATATTTTTTCTGATTTGTTGAGATTCTTCGTGTTGTTTATCGTTAATTTTGTATATGTCACATAATAACCTTATTTTACATTTATTTGAGCCCATATAATATAAGAAAATATTTGAATAAAGGAGAGAATAATAATATTCCTTTATATAAATAAATGATTACATAAATAAATGATTACACCATCTTTCATTTAATTCTGTTTCATCATGAAATGAGTAGGTACATGTTACTCGTATTGATATTGACTTTGTTTTCCGACGCTACCGAACTAAAGGTAAATGGCGTAATTCCGATGATACCACGGGCGTCGTAGTCGGTCCAGTATAAGGGAGACCCAAATGACCGTAGTAAATGTATGTAACCAGAGGTCAGCCCTTGAAATTGATAATATCTAATCCCAAAACTCGGTAAGCGATGTACCAGGAGTAGCGGGATTGTTAGAAATATTAAGATTAGAAAGAATATGCAGATAATGTCTTGCTTACACTAAGATCTAATTGCTATGTATGTCTCTGTTGCTCTATGTGTATTGCGCAAAATATGGGGGTCTCGTTTGCACAACCGCATATTTCGTATTATTTTATCTCTATTACGCATTGTGCACATAGACATTACAGTAGTGTGTAGTATTTGCAACGGTGTGGGTGCGGGTATCGCTTGCCGTGTTGACAAACTATGAGCGTCACTCATCTACCCCTTTTACTTAAATCAATGACTATACAAGTCAAATTTAAACTAATCTTAAACGAACTTCTTTATTTAAAAGTGAATGTAGTACATGACGAGAACTGAAAACTCTTTACTTACAAAATAGAAGAAGATAGTATTTGGTTATGTTGTATTAAGAAGACTTTACAATGGTTTAATGTAATTAAGTGAGAAAATTAAGATTTTGAATAATTTGAAAACGGTTCGAGTTAGGATATTAGTTTCTTGGTACAATTAACTTTATTTGATGTATAGAATCTACCCTTGAAATTAAAGCAATTACTCACGAACACCCTGTATAAAGGTAAGGGTGAAATGCATATACCTAAATTCTATAGGCCGATATCACTCATCCCTATAATTTCAAAGATTTTCGAGCGTCTAATGAGTAAACGAATGATGGAACATCTTATATCAAAAAAACTTTTAAATAACCAACAGTATGCCTACCAAACTGGCCGTTCGACGACGGACGCGGCGCGCGACGCTGTCACTCGAGTAATGGCGCACCTCGAGGGCGGGCGGCAGGTCGCGGCGATATTCTGCGACCTGTCGCGCGCCTTCGAGATGATCGACCACTCGTTGCTTCTCGCAAAATTAGCACGCTACGGCTTCGAGGGTAACTTCCTCAGGCTGATCGGCTCTTTCCTCAGTGACCGACAACAAAGCACTGTCGTTCGTGGCGCGAAGTCGAATCTTGAACCCATAGGAGGTTGTGCGGTACCTCAGGGATCGATGATGGGTAACAACCTATTCTTAATACTAGTTAACGACATTATGACGGCGTGCACGGAACCTGAATATATAATGTTCGCAGACGACACGTGCATAATAATAAATGCAGATAATTTTAACAACTTAAAAGATAAGTGTATTAAAGTAATACAGAATATTGAAAAGTGGTTTTTATCTAACGGTATGCTTCTTAATGCTGAAAAAACAAATGTAATGCACTTTCAACTTCGAAAAACTGGCATACGCCCTCTGCAAATATATGTAAATAGTATTTTACTACCACAGGTCGAGCAAGTAAAATATATCGGTTTTACTATAGATTCGGGGCTGACCTGGACTCCACACATAGATGCGGTGTCTGACAGGCTGGCGTCTGCGTGCTTCGCCCTTTCTAGACTTGCTCCATCTCTAACGATTCAAAACCTCAAAATTGCATATTATTATGGGTATTTCCACTCAATTTTAATTCAAGGTATAGAACTATGGGCCGCTTCAGCTGAATCTAACAGACTATTTAGGCTGCAAAAGCGTGCCCTTAGAATAATTTCAAATAAACCAAATGATTATCCAGCGCAGTCTTTGTTTAAGGAGCACAAAATCCTCACGCTACCGTGCGTTTATTTATATATTAACAGCATGCAAATATGTAAGGTCAAATCTAGGGCTATATACTGGCAAAGGCTCGAAAGTCGCTCGGTGTCATGGGTGTAAAGATATATAACACTCTTCCGAAAGATGTCACTAACTCAGCGAGTGAGGCAATATTTGAAAGTAAACTCAAAAATATGTTAATTGGGCTAGCATGTTACACGATAAGTGAATTTATGTTAAGGACCACTGATATCTCATCATGTCATAGGTACTTACATAATAATTATCACTAAATTATAACAATTGTATTACATTTTTGTCCTTTTTACCCAAACAGTAGTATATTTTTATATATATATCGGGAACCCTAATGACAGCCGAGCTAAGAGGGGTAGGATTTTAGTTATCTGCCCCCTAGCTACTTGTTACTCGTTACAAACAGTACTCAGAATCTTGTATCTACGCATCTACGCAGTAGTAGAAAACGAATGGAGAGTTCTAAGCTTGCGTCCATGCATAGATGCATACCCCATAGAAATAACTTCCTTCGTAAGAATGTAAACCCTTCACATAACAAGACAAGAGTGAATCGTTCTATGTCTAACACGGGAATGAATTGATGAACACTGCAGTAGTGACCTTTTATACTGTCAGGTCACCAGCCACCTGTTCATAGGTTGGTATCATCTACCTGCAAACCTGCATGGACCAAGCAAAGACCACTCCAAGCAAAACATTGCTTATCGTTTTCTAGATTTAGTAACTCATATCTCCGACACGGCCATACTGACAAGACAAGCGTCCTCGCTTATATCTGAAACAAACATGTACATCAGTAATGTCAAATCATCCTTCATACCACAACAATCTTCATCTACTTCAATTGGTACTTGCCTTTCTAGCATTTTAATTAACAACAAAATGTTATCTGTATTCAATCATCATGAACTTCAATTTGTTAGACAATTTTGATAGTGCCACCAGCTCAGTTTTAGTTACCAGTAAAATCAAAATTAAGGAACACAAGTCACGTTTATGTCCATCGTAAACTCACATTGTGACATAGTCACTTCATTCCGTTTAACAACAATAACTTTTTTTTTTTTTTGCATTACCAAAATGATAAGTCAAAATGATCTCAATTAATGAATGATTCAAATGAGTCAACCTCTCGACTCAAACAAAAACGTAAATTACTCAACCAGGTTACACCATAACCACCAGATTTCATTTTTGTCCATCGGATTGTTAGGATCCAATAACCTATCAGAAGTTAGAACCATCTCAGCCGCGTAAGTGCTACTCCTCGCAAAGAGTATACTGCACATAAAAAGCAGTCCACGTGCACCTTTTACATGCTTCGGAACTTCCGATGCGATTATTAGATCACGCTCAATCCCTCGGACTTGTTCTCGGTCCATTGAAAGCTCACATGAGTGATGATTTGAATTCATTAAATTTAAAAATTATTTAGGTACTCGTTTAATCAACCCAGGGCATTAAAATCAACTTCATTAACATTCGAATAGACTAGTCAGTCTATGTACTTACTACTTTACTAGCCAGTAACAGATATAGTTCTACAATAGTCAAATGAAACACTTCAACAAACCAACAAATGGGTTACAGTATTCTAAAGTTGGTCTACCTCCATCCGGTAACCAAAACCACAGTTGCTTCCATCCAGCAACAACAAAATTGGTCTACCTCCATCCGGTAACCAAACCAAAAACACATCGACCGATTACACCATCAAACCAAACGCATGCCACCCACAATCGTGGCCGCACGGAGACGGAAAAATAGATCCGATTTTACACCTACGATTACGAATGATAAAATGGTGTATGCAGTCTGAGAAAAGGTAACCAAACTGAATGTAAAATGTTTCATTCTACGATTGCAAACTAAATGACTAATTCCAATAATTATAATCCACAACTTTAATTAAACTAAAGTAGTCAAATTGAAACTATGGACAGCCCAAATAATGAGAAATAACTATCACCACCATCATCATCATGACCACTAACATGATCATCACCATAACCACCATCATGATCATCACCACGATCACCACAATGATCACCACCATGACCATCATCATGACCACCATCATGACCATCATCATCACCACCATCATGACCATCATCATCACCCTTCAGAAATTATTATAACCGATCTCAATGCGTTTAATAAAACTTGTTTATTTTAAACTTGCGTAACTGTAACATTGATGTCTAATTTAGTTTCAATTTTGCATTTCTTCCTCCATTTTTTTTCAACTCTATAGAATCGAAAAGGAATAAACCCTCGATGGCTACAACAACATTAGTTTCACCAATTAGCTCAGACCTCAAATAGCCCAACAAAAATGTGAACTGCTCAGCGGATTAACAACGTGTCCAAACCACGTGCTGCACCACGTGTTCACGGTAGGCAGTAGCGACACCTGCTACGCCACCGGGCATGACATCAACAACTTGCAGGCCGGCAGCTCGTTCTGACTCACCATGTTGAACTGTAATCATCAAATTGTACGATATCATTTTTATCACAAAAACAAAGTAAAGTCAAAGCCGACTGATTTCCTTTTTTTTTTCAAGTAGACTAGCAATAAGCAGTTTTGAACAGATGTTGAGATAATTGGAATGCTAGACCTAATCATAACACTAAGTACCTAAAGTTTGAGGTTAGACACTGACCTCATCTTATACTCGACATCAAAATAAGATTGTGCTTCACTTTACTATAATCAAATTAATCTCGCAAATAATATAACGTATTAAGAACACAAAAACTTAACGTTACAAACAGAAATGTCAACCGTTAGTTCTTTAAACTACTGCTTCTAATTTTTCATTAAAACAATTGGAAAGAAACCTGTCCTTTAATTTCCGTTGCTCCAAAATAACCATAGAGTTGGCGTCTTCAATTCATAATTTCTTGGACATAGGTATCGCAAGAAATTGCGCTAGTTTCATCGTCACAGCATATTCATCATGGATGACACTGTAGACTACTATGACAGTGAGCTTGTTGATCTTGAAGTTGAACATCTGTAACGGTAATTTCACACGCATAGAAAACTTTTAACACAAGGCATGGATTGAAAATGTTTATCACTATCACAAATTAATTTTTGGTAGACTCGAAAACAAAACAAAGGGCTACCTGCCCATATTTTGGTACTGCTAGTATTTCACAACTAAGTAAGTAATAAGTATGGGTCATGATATACTTTGAAATCACTAGAATTACTGTTTTTATTTCTTTTTTTTTTTCAATAGGGTAGGATACCTACCCACACGTTTTCTTACAACAGTAATCACAAAAAAAGAACAAAGCAGTATTCTAAATCACGACTCAAATCAAACTTAACTGCAAACATAGTGAACAATCATTACCTTACCAACTGTTGTCGATTTTAAACCTTACCGTTTACATGTGATACAATACCAGTACTCACTGTTACGTGAGCCTTGATTCTTTATCCCACTTGCTGATATCGGGAACCCTAATGACAGCCGAGCTAAGAGGGGTAGGATTTTAGTTATCCTGTCTTCGCCTTCGAGATTTAATCTTTGACTATGTAGTAGTAGCCCTGCTACGCCGCAAACCAGTCGCACAAGTTTTTTAGAGCTAGAAAGAGAGAGAAAAAAACCAACGCTTTCCCTCTCCACAAACATCCCACCATTATCCAGACCCAGGCCACGCTGGTAAACGGGCAGCCCATTCTTGTCCGTGCGCGCGCGGCGTTCGCACAGGTTTCCAAAAAGTACAATTAATATTTTAAGTTCTGTAGGGAGCCATCATGTCGAAACGGACACATGATGAAACTAAAAAAAGTGAGTCTCGCGAAGAGAGGTGGCGAAGAAAGATCGAAATGTATGAGCAAAAAATTTTATCAAAAAGACAACGGAATGCTGATTTACATGATGCTGCGCTGACGTTAGCGCTACCCTCAAAGGATGATGTACAAAATGAAGGTAATTTCTTTGTATTGAAATTCATTCGAAATTATATTTTACTGATTAGTCTTATTTTTTGGATAAAAACATCGAAACGCTCCTTGCATTCAACGGGCGATATTTATTAAATATTTCCTAAATCCGTTGGATTCAACGGACGACATTGTATATAATTAAAACAGCCATGAAGTTCCTTATCCGTAGTATTCTTCGGATACAAACATTTACTAAATATTTGAGACGTCCCATGCATTCATCGGGCGATATTTTATAATCCGTTGTATTCTTCGGATATGCATTTGCCTAATACTGAGATGCCCTTTGCATTCATTGGGTGATATTTTAAAGCGATAATAAGAAATCTTCCGTAATACAAAAATATATGTTTTAATAAAAATAATCTCGAGATAATAAAAATATACATATGTGATAATAATTGCTACGACTTAAAACAAGAAATAAGTCGTTTATTGGCTTTATTACAAATGTAATTTCGTTTGTACCGCCAATTTCTAGTTTAATTTAATCTTGAACTACCTACCCTAAAAAAAAAAAAAAAAAAATGGAATAATAATATTTTTTTCCTGTTTTTACAATTCCAGAACATCTCGAATATGATGAGGATTTATATGTTAGCCCTCCGTTGCCCATGATTAGCGAGACATTGGGCAATACAGAAGATAATAATTTCGAAGAGTATAGTGTAATGACCGAGACAACGGCTGGCCTGAGCCCCCGCTCCATTACAGATGGGGATATTATTGACAGTGCCCCGGTTGATGAATTTGATCCGAATCTCTTACGAGAATTAGGGGATGTAGACCAAGATCCCATTGAATTTGGAGAAAGTTTGCAAGCTGATTTAGCGTTAAGGTTTCAAAAAATATTATTAGAGGGCCTCAAAAAAGAAACTAAAGAAGAACTCATTAAAAAGTATCCCTTTCCTGACAATGTAACATTGGCAAAGAGTCCAGCTCTAAACCCAGAGATAGCGGCTATGTTAGCCGATGTCTGCAAGCAGAGAGATAAGAGGTTGCTAACCAAGCAAGATCAGCTCGGCAAAGCTATTTCAGCGTTAGGAAAAGCCTTGACAGGCCTCTTAAAAAAGACTCCTGATATTCCTGATATCATACGAACCTTAAACGACGCAGGAATGCTGCTATCTGATTCCCACTACGCTGAGACTGACACTCGCCGCTCCGTGATTTTGCCCTTAATCGACAAATCTCTCACGGATTCTTTAAAGAGCAGGAAGAGAGATACTTTTTTATTCGGTGAAAAGTTGGGAGACCTTGTAAAAGATTCACGAGGCCTGAAGAAAACAGGACAATTAATGCAGGCTTCGTCTTCTGCTAATTCAAATTTAAACGTGAGAGGCCCATCGTCCCGAGGAGCCAGGCAGCAACGAGGCGGCCAAACATACCGATATTACCGAGGCGGTGGGCCGAGACTAGCAACAGCTCAGCCCTACCCGTACCAATACCCGAACCGCTGGCGAGCGGCTCCAGCACCGCCACCACGCCGCCGGCTAGCGGCGCCGCATCCTCCGCCGGCGCCAGCGCGCCGCCCGCCTCCTCCGGCTCAGAGCACCAGCACCGCGACCAATCGTCAGACGTAGTGGCGCAACCTCAGGTACATTCCGGTCGGTTGAAGTTTTTTCTTAAGCAGTGGCGATCAATAACTGATGACGAATTTATTATAAGAACTGTGTCAGGATACGAGATACCATTTGCTGCAAAGCCTAATCAAAATCCCGAGGATTATCCTCGACGCTCTTTTAGTCCTGTTGAATTAATTGAAATTAGAAATGAAATAAACCATTTGTTACAAATGAAAGCTATCAGGCGTTGTAAACCAAAGGAAGGGCAATTTATTTCCGATATTTTTTTAGTTCCAAAGAGCGATGGCAGTAAACGCTTTATTCTAAATTTAAAAACACTTAATAAGTTTATTTACAAGGAACATTTCAAGATGGAAGATATCCGAACAGCCATTAAACTTATGACAAAAGGCTGCCATATGATCAATTTAGATCTCAAGGATGCATATTTTTTGGTACCCATACTCGAAAAACATACAAAGTTCTTGCGTTTTTACGTAGAAAACGATTTATTTGAATTTATTGCCCTTCCCCAAGGTCTGTGCTCAGCACCGTGCATATTTACTAAAATTTTACAACCGGTCGCTGCGCATCTGCGATCCCAGGGTCTGGTATCGGTTAGATATTTAGACGATATTTTGTGTATGGGAAATTCAGTTGAAGACTGTCTAGAAAATGCGAAAACTACAATTAAATGTTTAACAGAGTTGGGTTTCGTCATAAATTACGAAAAAAGTAACTTGGTCCCCCATATGACTTGTAAGTTTTTAGGATTTATATTGAATTCTGAGACGATGACGTTGGAGTTGCCACATTCTAAAAGAGAAAGGATTTTGCAACAAACATCGTATTTACTAAATATAAATAGAATTAGAATTCGGGAGTTTGCGCGTTTTCTAGGTTGTCTTACTGCGGCATGCCCAGCAATTGTTTATGGTTGGCTACACACGAAGTCATTAGAAAGAGCCAAGTATTTAGCCTTACTAAAAAATAATGATAATTATGAAGGTTTCATGAGCGTGTCAGATAATTTATATGAAGACCTTAATTGGTGGAAATCCAATATTATGACTATTGTAAATCCAATCAGGAATCAAAATTATATTACTGAAATTTATACCGATGCTTCGACCACAGGTTGGGGCTCAGCCTGTGAAAATGAAAAAACAGGTGGTTTCTGGTCATCTTATGAAAGAACCTATCATATAAATTATTTGGAACTGCTAGCAGTTTATCTTGGACTCAAGTCTTTTGCGAATAAGAAAAGGGATTGTGATATCCTCTTGCGGGTGGATAACACAACCGCCATTTCTTATATTAATAGGATGGGCGGGGTCCAGTACCCACACTTAAATGAGGTTACTAAAATGATTTGGAACTGGTGCGAAGCTAGAAATATATTTGTGTATGCTTTGTATATTCGGTCCGCTTTAAATGTTGAGGCCGATAGTGAATCAAGAAAAATAAATATCGACACGGAATGGGAATTGCGTTCACAAGAATTTAAGAAAATTGTTGATTACTTTGGTCCACCTGACATAGACCTGTTCGCCTCTCGGATTAATACAAAGTGTCATTTATACATGTCATGGAAGAGAGATCCAAACGCGTATGATATCGACGCGTTTACAATTAATTGGTCATCTTTCTATTTTTACGCATTTCCACCATTTGCCTTGATTTTAAAAGTTTTAAATAAAATAGTATCAGATAAAGCAACAGGCATCGTAGTTGTCCCTTACTGGGTATCACAGCCTTGGTATCCGTTCTTTAAATCATTATGTATTCACGAAATTTTGATATTTCCGCCAAGTGAATATTTGTTATCCTCTCCTTTCAGATCAACACACCCGTTGCATCGCCACCTTTCCCTGGCAGCGTGTGTGTTATCCGGGAGGGATTCCGTAGGAAAGGTGTACCAGAATCGGCCTTAGATGTTATGATTGCTTCTATTTCTGAAAACACCAGATCTCAGTATGCATCAAGTATCAAATTATGGTGGAAATTTTGCAATTCAAAAAATATTAATTGTTATTGTTTTGATACGTCATTTCTATTGGAATTTCTTTCGGAATGTTTAGAAAAAGGTTCTTCATATGGAACGTTGAATAACCACCGTTCTGCAATATCCTTAATATCAGTAAATAACTTAAGTGATGATTCAAATTTAAAACGTTACTTTAAGGGGATTTTTCGATTAAAGCCAGTGTTTCCGCGTTATGATTTCACATGGGATCCCACTGTTGTTTTAGATTATTTGGATACATTAGAAAACGATTCAATTAATTTAGAAATGTTATCAAAAAAATTAGTAATGCTTTTGGCTCTAAGTACAGGACACAGGACACAAACATTGTCTCTCATAAAACTTTCAAACATGAAAATTTTTAATGAACATATAATCATAACAATATCAGATTTAATTAAAACTTCCTCAGTCGGAAAAGCTCAACCTATATTAAACTTACCATTTTTTCGCACCCGACCTGGGATTTGCCCAGCCTTGGCGCTACAAAAATATATTTTAGTTACATCTAGTCTGAGGTCTAGTGCTGATGATCGTATCATACTGACTTTCAAAAAACCTCACAGGTCCGCTACTTCCCAGACCATTGGACGATGGTTAAAACAGACATTAAGTGATAGCGGAGTCGACATTTCAATTTTCTCTGCTCACAGCACAAGACACGCTTCGACATCCGCTGCCTCGAGGGCTGGTCTAAGTGTAGACGTAATTAGGAAGACAGCTGGTTGGACTGCGCAATCAGCTGTATTCGCTAATTTTTATAATAGGCCTATTATAAATTCCAGACAGAATTTACTTGATCATGTAGTATAATACAGTGATTGATGTTCAATTATACGGGTACATTATTTCTAATTTTTACTGTGAAATAAAATGATTGTCAAAATCAAAGACATTATTTTAAATTGTATGATATCTTCACCTTTCTTTATTTTTTCCAGCAACATTGATCATGCTCTGAACATCTACATAGTCAAAGATTAAATCTCGAAGGCGAAGACAGGATAATTCAATGATCAAACGAACTTACCTTAAGTGAAGTTCGATCTTAATTATCCTGTCTTCGCCGAAGAGATTTAAGATCCCACCCTACCCGAGTTTTATTTTTTCTTCACTTACCCTCAGCTCAATGTTGCTGTCTAAAAATATACACCTCTTGTTTACTCTGAAATAAATGAGCTGCCCGTTTACCAGCGTGGCCTGGGTCTGGATAATGGTGGGATGTTTGTGGAGAGGGAAAGCGTTGGTTTTTTTCTCTCTCTTTCTAGCTCTAAAAAACTTGTGCGACTGGTTTGCGGCGTAGCAGGGCTACTACTACATAGTCAAAGATTAAATCTCTTCGGCGAAGACAGGATAATTAAGATCGAACTTCACTTAAGGTAAGTTCGTTTGATCATTGAATTATCTGCCCCTTAGCTACTTGTTACTCGTTACAAACAGTACTCAGAATCTTGTATCTACGCATCTACGCAGTAGTAGAAAACGAATGGAGAGTTCTAAGCTTGCGTCCATGCATAGATGCATACCCCATAGAAATAACTTCCTTCGTAAGAATGTAAACCCTTCACATAACAAGACAAGAGTGAATCGTTCTATGTCTAACACGGGAATGAATTGATGAACACTGCAGTAGTGACCTTTTATACTGTCAGGTCACCAGCCACCTGTTCATAGGTTGGTATCATCTACCTGCAAACCTGCATGGACCAAGCAAAGACCACTCCAAGCAAAACATTGCTTATCGTTTTCTAGATTTAGTAACTCATATCTCCGACATATATATTATTGTTTTACTTATTTATCCTGTATAAAGACTTAAGATGCAAAATTACAATTTCTTTGATCATTTACTTATCATTTAGAGATATCAGTGGTCCTTAACAATAAATTCACTTATCGAGTAACATGCTAGCCCAATTTACATACATTAAGTAATATTTTTGAGTTTACTTACTAAAAATATCTACTGCAGACGGAAGTCGCAAACAAAACCAAAATTATTTTAATACATTTAATTAAATGAAAGAAGTTACCATTAAAAATGAATGATACCCGATCAAAGTTGGATCAAGAATGCGGCAAGGCCGGTGTTGGCCGGCGATGTCCATAACGCTAGTCCTCGTGTTTCCGCCACATGCACTTTCCCGCTGACTGCGTTTACTGGATCGGTGCGAACTCGGCGGCTTACGTAGATTAGCTATGCGTAACATACTAATATTCCTCCTTATACAATTTCACCACACAGTAGTGTTTTGTTTTTATTTTAACTTATTTATCGTTTAACAAAAACTTTCTATGAAAAATTTCAATAACTTTAATTAGGTAGGTAGGTAGGTACATCATTTGGAGATATCAGTGGTCCTTAACATAAATTCACTTATCGTGTAACATGCTAGCCCAATTAACATATTTTTGAGTTTACTTTCAAATATTGCCTCACTCGCTGAGTTAGTGACATCTTTCGGAAGAGTGTTATATATCTTTACACCCATGACACCGAGCGACTTTCGAGCCTTTGCCAGTATATAGCCCTAGATTTGACCTTACATATTTGCATGCTGTTAATATATAAATAAACGCACGGTAGCGTGAGGATTTTGTGCTCCTTAAACAAAGACTGCGCTGGATAATCATTTGGTTTATTTGAAATTATTCTAAGGGCACGCTTTTGCAGCCTAAATAGTCTGTTAGATTCAGCTGAATCGGCCCATAGTTCTATACCTTGAATTAAAATTGAGTGGAAATACCCATAATAATATGCAATTTTGAGGTTTTGAATCGTTAGAGATGGAGCAAGTCTAGAAAGGGCGAAGCACGCAGACGCCAGCCTGTCAGACACCGCATCTATGTGTGGAGTCCAGGTCAGCCCCGAATCTATAGTAAAACCGATATATTTTACTTGCTCGACCTGTGGTAGTAAAATACTATTTACATATATTTGCAGAGGGCGTATGCCAGTTTTTCGAAGTTGAAAGTGCATTACATTTGTTTTTTCAGCATTAAGAAGCATACCGTTAGATAAAAACCACTTTTCAATATTCTGTATTACTTTAATACACTTATCTTTTAAGTTGTTAAAATTATCTGCATTTATTATTATGCACGTGTCGTCTGCGAACATTATATATTCAGGTTCCGTGCACGCCGTCATAATGTCGTTAACTAGTATTAAGAATAGGTTGTTACCCATCATCGATCCCTGAGGTACCGCACAACCTCCTATGGGTTCAAGATTCGACTTCGCGCCACGAACGACAGTGCTTTGTTGTCGGTCACTGAGGAAAGAGCCGATCAGCCTGAGGAAGTTACCCTCGAAGCCGTAGCGTGCTAATTTTGCGAGAAGCAACGAGTGGTCGATCATCTCGAAGGCGCGCGACAGGTCGCAGAATATCGCCGCGACCTGCCGCCCGCCCTCGAGGTGCGCCATTACTCGAGTGACAGCGTCGCGCGCCGCGTCCGTCGTCGAACGGCCAGTTTGGTAGGCATACTGTTGGTTATTTAAAAGTTTTTTTGATATAAGATGTTCCATCATTCGTTTACTCATTAGACGCTCGAA
Organism: Thaumatotibia leucotreta; assembly: GCA_025490895.1. Taxonomy (NCBI): domain Eukaryota; kingdom Metazoa; phylum Arthropoda; class Insecta; order Lepidoptera; family Tortricidae; genus Thaumatotibia; species Thaumatotibia leucotreta. The sequence continues at coordinate 103,531 of JALPQI010002481.1, forward strand.
AATCTTTGAAATTATAGGGATGAGTGATATCGGCCTATAGAATTTAGGTATATGCATTTCACCCTTACCTTTATACAGGGTGTTCGTGAGTAATTGCTTTAATTTCAAGGGTAGATTCTATACATCAAATAAAGTTAATTGTACCAAGAAACTAATATCCTAACTCGAACCGTTTTCAAATTATTCAAAATCTTAATTTTCTCACTTAATTACATTAAACCATTGTAAAGTCTTCTTAATACAACATAACCAAATACTATCTTCTTCTATTTTGTAAGTAAAGAGTTTTCAGTTCTCGTCATGTACTACATTCACTTTTAAATAAAGGAGTTCGTTTAAGATTAGTTTAAATTTGACTTGTATAGTATGTCACAAACATCAAATTGTCATTTTATTATTGTTGTTTATTTTCAAAGAAATAATTATTTGTAAAATAATATCTGTGCTTCCATTGATGCCACGTGTAAATTATACGGCCCAAGAAGAGGCCGACCTACATTTTATTTACGGTTTGTGTAATGGAAATGCCGCAGAAGCAGCAAAAGTGTACCAAATTAGATATCCCAATCGACGTACACCGCAGCCTTATACTTTTACGAATGTAAGTAATTAGCTGTTTTCGTATGCCTTATTTATACCTAGCTACTTCAAATTTATATGTCTCTTTATACCTAACCCACGTTTATTACTGTTGCAGGTACATAGACGGTTCAGTGAGATAGGTCTACGTTCGACGCCAAGAAAACGTGGCATCGTTTTAGATGTGCAGGACGAAATCGATATAATGAATTTAATCATTGAAGACCCGACATTGTCCACAAGACGAATAGGTCGTATTTTTAACATAGGACACGACAAAGTCTGGCGTTTATGGAAGCGATACGGTCTGCATCCTTACCATTACCGCAAAGTGCAAGGGCTTCTGCCACGGGACAATTTCTCACGAATTGCTTACTGCCAAAGATCAAATGAATTATTAATACAAAACCCACAACTTATCTCTAAAATTCTGTGGATGGACGAGGCTCAATTTACAAGGGCAGGAATAATAAATTCAAAAAATTATCACCATTGGGCTGAGCAAAATCCAAAGATGGCGAGGGAGTCTTCGTTCCAACATGAGTTCTCCGTAAACATGTGGGCAGGAGTATTAAACAATCGCCTCATTGGACCAGTGGAGATTCCAAATCGACTTAATGGTGACAATTACTTGGAATTTCTACAGAATTTACACAATTTGGAATGGTTTGAAGATGTTCCACTGGAAACACTGCGGACGCATTGGATCCAGCATGACGGAGCACCCGCACATTTCGCTGCTCGTGTTCGGCGGTATTTAAATGAGCACTTTGATGGGCGTTGGATTGGTCGCGGCAGTCCAACTCTTGCGTGGCCCGCCAGGTCTCCCGACCTAACCCCCCTAGACTTTTATGTCTGGGGTACCTTAAAAGAAAAAGTGTACTCAAAACCAGTGGCGACAAGAGAACATTTGTTGCAACGAATTCGGGAAGAAGCTGACGCAATGCGTGCAACTAATGTCAATCTAAACCGCGAAATACGGGCACGATGGAACATATGTTTGGAGAAGGAAGGCGGTCACTTCGAAAATGCCCTGTAGGTAATTTTGACTTTGTAAAAATATTTTTGTAGGTAATACGAAAAAGGGGATAATTTTATTTTATTTGTAGGATTATTATACAGGATTGTGTTTTTTGTTTGTAAATAAATGTAATTATTATTAATATACTAAAACTGTAATTTCATTTATGGTTAAATATACCTTAAGACTATCAGTGACATGGCGTCTGAAACCACTTGGTTCCCACCAGCTTGTCGTCCACTTCCGGGTGGTTAAGAATTAGTCTCTAATAATTCTTAACGCCATGACACTGGTACTAGGTACTTATGTCGAAAACTAAAAGTTAAGATAAAAAAAGAAAATATTATTTAAAAATTTAGACAGTTCGCAAACATTGTTTTGTATAATAAAAATAAATACGAATAAACTATCTTTCACTACGCCACATAAAAATGAATAAGAAACAAAAATAAAAAAATAATAGCTGTAGCAGGGTTTGATCCCGGGACCCTCTGTATTATAAGCAAAGTAGCTACCACTGAGCTAAATTGTTAATGTGCTGTCATTTACAGAATTTCAACACTGTCATCAATTGACACTAACTGCTGCCTAACTCAAAAGTATCTTTTACAATGGTCTTCAACTTAACATATATTTATTTTGTATGAAATAGTAAATTTTTTTTTTTTTACATTTTAACAAAATGTGATATAGTCACATAGTTTGTTTTAACGAACCAAACATGATGTTAAAGTTAAAGCAATTACTCACGAACACCCTGTAGATGGGCTGAATTTTTACTAACTTTAACCTGTCGGGATAAACGCCCGCATCGACGCACTCATTAAATATACATAGGAGTAAGGATATTTATGACAATAGGAGGAAGGAGATCAATAATATAGGTTGCCATATCGTTAATGTCCTTGGACTGTTTTCGTTTCACGTCCCTGCACGCCCTTAACATTTCGTTAAGTGTAAAGGGTTTAAACGAGAATGCAAACGGTACCTGTGGCAGATATCTGTCGAGGCATGCGAGTGCATCATTCACACGCGGCCGCGCGCGCGCGCCGCTGCTCGCGCTCGTGAAGTAGTGGTTGAGCTGCGCGGCGGCGGCCGCGGCGCGCTCCGCCTCGCAGGCGCCCGGCGCGCGGCTCACGAGCACGTCCAGCGATGGTCTCATTTTTAATCCGATCGCGCAGAGAGACTCCTAGCATAGCCCTCTCCATAGCCCTTTGGGTGACTTTGAGCCTTCTTATAAGGCCCATTGTAATAGGCCACGTTTCAGTACCGTATGTAATCACTGGCAACACACACTGATTAAAGACTTTCGTCTTCAAACACTGCGGAAGGGCGGGGGCGGGTCCACTGCAAGGGAAATTTGCGACCGGTCGCTACTTGTGGTGGGTTTGTCCCTATGGTAGTTGCCTGCCCGGTAACTAACATGGTAAAGGGCCTCGGGAGGAGCTCACAGTTGCCAAGATACCCGAGGCAAAACTGATTGTGTTCCTTCTCGCGGTTACTGCCTGTTAGTTGCCTGGTTCTACCGTAGAAACAGGCAGAACGAAAACAATCAGTTGAGCCATCTCAGGACAGGCGTGTAACGAGTTGTCTGCCGGCTCCGGAAGTCAATGATGTCATACGAAAGTATGTAGTTGCTGACAACCGGGGCAGGTCGGAGATTCAGTGCAAGTTTGTCCTAAAGTTAATCCCTACCTATCCTTATCCCTCAGATGGGCCAATATTGACACGTCACTACTAATAGGGACTTATGGGTACGTCCATGGTAGATTGGTGGCGGGCCTGACGTCGTAACCGGTTGAATAGTGTGGGCAGCGCCTGGGCTAGTTGATCGGGGCGACGTGAGGAATGGCAGCCAATGGACTGTGGACGGACAAGTAAGTCCGAGAGGTGGAGGTGTGCGAATAATGGCTCGTATCCCTAACTATCCGCCGCAAGCGATGACGTGGCATGTCGAAGCGGGCTCTCCATCCAAAAAGAAGGATGGCGAGTAGTAAAATGCCACCCGCGTGTTTGTGCCGTGCGCGGAGACCCGTACGGGTGGAGAAGGAGATCCTGGGGGCCGCGTCGAAGCAGGGGTCTGCTGTCGTTATCCCTGTTAGACATAACCTCTTTGGCTCTGGATTCATCTCAAACGGGCGGTCTTGGCTTAGCCAGCCAGGATCAATCGGCTGTCGCGTCCAGTCTGATGGTCGCAAGGCGAGTGTCCTGGGGTGATGGGGTCTGTAATCGGCGGAGCACGAAACCCAAGTCGGCTGAGGAGTCGACGAAGGTTTTGGCACCGTGCGGATTCACAGGCAACCCACTTCGGGGCGCTATGTCAGCCTGGTATCCCTGATGCGTCAAAGCATCCCCAGATGTGAGGGCTCCAAGGAGGGTGGGGAGCCAGTCTGATGAATTTGTAATTGGAAGGTAGCATGGAACATATAGCACCAAAAACGACGAAGGAAGGAGGAAAAGCCGGACCCAATAGGGATGAGGCCAAAGCGCACAGCGCAATCACTGTACCGGCGGTACGCAACCCTGTCCTGGACAGAGATGCGAGAGCCGGTACATCGTGGAAGTCCGCAAGGACGGAGAGGGTGCAGTGCACCAGAGGCAGGGGCTACGGTGGAGCAGCCCATTCCAAAGGCACCGTCCGGACTCTTCCCTATGGGTCGAGAAGAGGACACGCTCAGCAGGTCCCCGGATGGAGACCGACTGGTGCGGGTACTGGAGGAAAGGGAAGCAATACGGTAGCCGCCTGTAGCATACCGGCGAAGACACCCCTTCCAAATCCTGCTGATGGAGCTTCGGGCGTCCATGACGGCAATACCACTCCCTCGGGCGTGGATGTGCTGGCGGATGGAGAAGTGGTCATGAGCAGGAGGCAGAAGAGGCGTGCGAACGCGAAGGCGAAGGCGAAGGCGGTGGGTGGACCACTGGACGCACCCGTTGTGGGTCCAGGGAAGCCCCACAATAAAAGATCACTGGGAGCTAGTGGCGACTCCTCTGTGTTGGCCGGAGATTCCAAGAGAACGAAGGTGGGAGGATCGTTTGCGGAGGTAACGGCTAGCGAGAGGGTAGCATTGGTCCCAGTGACCTTTCCAGCTGACAGGATCTTGGCAGAGCATGTGGGCGACATACAGGTAGCCGTGCTAGAGCTCCTGGCTGACGCTCCGGATCCTCTGCCGAAGATCACGATCGGCAATGTGGTGGGGGGCGCTCTCCACGTCAATTGCCAAGGGAGAGAGGCCTCCGCCTGGCTCAGCTCAGTAATCGGAGGAGTGGAGATTGCTGGGCTGCGCCTAAAGGTCGTGGATGCCAAGGACCTTCCTAAACCAGTGAAGATGGCCTGGAAAACGAAGATCCTTGGTAACGCGGACATCAAACTGCTCTACCGTGTGCTACAACGGTATAACCCCTTGTTGCACACGGAAGAGTGGAAGGTGGTGGACACCTTGGTGGCCTCGGCCGGTACTCGGCGCATCGTACTGATGGATCGAGTGTCGGCGGACGTCATCAAGGCGGCCGGCTACCAGTTGCACACAGGGGTTGATCTCAGCTCCTTCAAGCTATTGGAGGATGCTGAGGAGAGGCATGGAGGAGGTGCGATCAACACCTGTGCTGCCCCGGGAACGGACACCCAGCCGCTCGTGACGGCTGAGGAAACCGACAAGGCTCCGGAGCCGCAGGCGCTGCCGACCAGCAGCGAAATCGTGGCGGACGATGTGGAGGGACAGGCGCGGGAGATGGGAGGCAGGGTGGCGTCCACGGAGGATCTGGCCGTGCCGCGTATGGCTCGTGAGTCCTCTCCGTTGTCATCGTTGGTGGGCTCGGAGGACCTGCGGGGCCTGTCTGAGCTCTACCTGGAGGGCACCCTGTCACCCATGTCCTGCGAAGATACTGTCCAGGAGGTGGCTGCTGATCTCAGCACCACCAAACATTAAACGTCCCAATGGAGGGTATAAGGTGTGTACAAATTAACTTACAACACAATAAAGCAGCCACAGCCCTTCTGGCAAGGCAGTTAAAAAGCGATAAATTCGATATTGCCCTTATTCAAGAACCATATATATATAAAGGTGAAATAAGAGGACTAAACAATACTGGGGGAACAATTATTTATCTCTGTCCCGATAGTAATATGAGAACATGTATCTATGTGAAAAATGGCATCAATGCGATGCTCTTACATGCTTTCTGTTCCAGGGATCTGACGACTGTCAAGATCCAAAACAAGGGGGAGGGTAAGCAACTTATCATCTCGTCGGCATACCTTTCCTACGAAGCAACGGACCCCATCACGCAACAACTTAGGGGTCTCGCTGCACTTGGCAGCCAAGCGAACACTGATCTCATCATCGGCTGCGACGCAAATGCGCACCACGTCATCTGGGACAGCTCAGACGTCAACAGAAGAGGAGAGAAGGTACTGGATTTTCTGGTGAGTTCTTCCCTACAAATACTAAACAAAGGCAATGAACCAACTTTCGTCAATGCTAGACGAGGTGAGGTAATTGACATAACGTTAACTTCTAACAACGCTACTAATAGTATTAGTTCTTGGTATGTATCTAATGATATTTCCCTATCCGATCATAGATATATATGCTTCAGGTACAACACTAAATTTCATTTAGAAACAGTACGAAAACGCAACCCCAGGAACACTGACTGGTCAGCCTACGCAAGGCAACTGAAGGTGGAACTAGGGGATCCCAAATGTAAGCTAAATTCTGTAATAGACATAGAATTCTCAGCGGACGCAATAGTCCAAGCTGTCCACACAGCATGGATTAATAATTGCCCGGAAAAGATAACCCTGGCAAAGAAGACGCCGTGGTGGAACTCCAATTTAGAAAAACTCAGGAAAGAAACTAGGGCTGTCTTTAATGATGCTAAAAGGAACAAAAACTTTGAGCTTTACGCGCGAAAACTTACAGAATATAACAAGGCTGTAAGGAAAGCTAAAAGGACCGCATGGAGAAATCACTGCGATCAGATTGGGTCAATACCAGAAGGTATGAGACTCACAAAAGCACTTGCAGCTACCAAGTCAGTCCCGCTTACTTCCATCAGAGGGAGTAACGGAAGTATGACAGAAACGGGACTGGAAACCCTGGAAATCATGTGTAAAACGCATTTTCCGGGGTCCATTATTCACCAGGGCCCTGTGGACGATGAACCAATAAGTGTGTTGGAGCAATCCATAAACACGACTAGACATAATTGGGACACGTCTAAAAAGGTAGTAGATCACAACAAGTTGAAGTGGGCGCTGTCAACGTTTCAGCCATATAAAGCCCCGGGGCCAGATGGGATCTATCCCATTCTACTACAAGAGGGTGCAAGTACAATCATACCGCACTTGAGCAGGTTGTACAGAGCCTGCTTAGCCTTCGGCCATGTACCACGTATATGGAGAATGGTTAAGGTAACCTACCTACCAAAGCCTGGCAAGGCAGATTACACCGAAGCTAAATCATATAGGCCGATAAGTCTCTCGTCATTTTTCCTCAAAACTATGGAAAAACTGGTAGATAGACATATAAGGGATGGACCACTAAGAAGGCATCCTCTGCACCAACTACAGTGCGCTTATCAACCAGGCAAGTCCACTGAAACCGCACTGCATTTGGTGACTACTAGAGCGGAACAGGCTATAGAAAACAGAGAAATATGTCTAGCCGTGTTCATAGATGTGGAAGGCGCATTTGACCGTACCACGTATCAAGCGATCAATAATGCTGCCTTGGAACATGGCATAGAACCGACTCTGTGCAGGTGGATAGGTAATATGCTGAATAGTCGACTAATAAAATCCTCCCTCATGGGAGACGAAATATTAGCCACGGCAACAAAAGGATGCCCACAGGGGGGTGTACTATCACCAACCCTGTGGAGTCTAGTAGTGAATTCACTATTGGAGGAGCTAAATAAAGGTCCTCTGTACACAGTAGGATACGCGGATGATTTAGTGATACTGGTCACCGGGAAATTCCCAAGCACTGTATCGGAAATCATGAATGGAGCGCTGAAGCTAGTGGAACACTGGTGTAATAGTCGCCAACTCTCCATTAATCCGGCGAAAACTGTGGTAATACCCTTTACCAGGAAAAAGACCCTCGCTAACAAGAAGCAACTAAAGCTCTATGGCAGGGTACTAGATATGTCCAGCGAAGTGAAATACTTAGGTATGACACTTGATAGAGAACTGAACTGGAAAAAGCACGTAGACCTCCTCATAACCAAAGCACTGAGAGTGTTTGGTATGTGTAGGTCGGCATATGGCAAAACATGGGGCTTAAACCCTAAAGTACTGAGGTGGATCTACACTATGATGGTGAGACCTATCATTCTGTACGGTAGTCTGGCATGGTGGCCAAGAACTGCAAAGGGTACATGCAAGGATGCTCTGAATAAATTACAAAGAGTAGCGTGCATGGCAATCACAGGCGCGTTTAGAACGACGCCAACGGCGGCGTTAGAGGTACTGTTGGACCTACCGCCGCTACACCTGGTTATACAGTCGGAGGCACGCAAGTCCCTGCAAAGACTCAAGATCTTGGGTCTATGGAGTGATAGCATGCCAAAGACCAAACATACAAGCATGGAACTAGACAGTTACATGGATAAGTTAACAAGTATGGGTAGTGATAAAATGCTGCCCAAATTTGTTTTCCAAAAGAATTTTAAAACTAAAATTCATAATAGAGCCGAATGGGCGGGGGGTCTACAGCCACCAATTTCTGATGGGAACGACCTTATCTGGTACACTGACGGATCCAAGACTGGATCCGGTACAGGCGCAGGCATTTATGCAAACGACTACCGCGGTAGTGTAAGTATGGGCAACTATGCGACTGTATTCCAAGCGGAAACCTATGCGATTATTGCCTGTGCACAGGAGATTATAGATAGACAGACCCAAGGTATGAATATCTATATATTAAGCGACAGTCAAGCAGCACTGAAGGCCCTTACGGCGCCTAAAGTAGACTCTAGACTAGTATTCAACGGCATCCAAGCTCTGAACAAACTTGGAAGGCGAAACAAAGTGCAACTGGTATGGATCCCAGGGCACGAGGGCTTCCTTGGCAATGAAAATGCAGATGAGCTTGCAAGAGGGGGTTCTACAAACAACTTTGTAGGACCAGAACCATTTGTAGGACTCTCACAAGGAACTATTAAAACAGCCATGAAAGAGCGAGTTAGATGGAAGCACCAGGAAGAGTGGAACAATCTAACGGGGCTCAGGCATTCAAAGCTCTTTATGCACGAAGTAGACTCGGGCTGGAGCAAAAAGCTTTGGAAATATAGAAAAAGACAACTCAAACTCATAACGGGGGTGTTTACGGGACACTTTGGGGTCAAAACTCTCTTGGCCAAAATGGGTCTTTCTGACAGCATAGACTGTAGAATGTGTGGCGAGGAAGAAGAGACAATGAAACACTTGATGTGCGAATGTCATGCCCTCGCCAGACAAAGGATGAAAGACTTCGGAACCGGTTATCTGGAACCGAAGGAGGTCAAAACGCTACCGCTAGGGTGCATCCTCAAACATATTGAGTTGATAGAACAATCCCTGGGGTAGGCGAAACAGGGGGCAATTACACAAAAGATCCCAATGGGTCGAAGTGTATCCGTAAGGGCCCCGCAAATAAGATAAGATAAGATAAACACTGCGGAATATTGGACGAAAATATGTGTCGTAGCTTCCCGAACGCTGCCCGACCGAGTCGGATTTGATGATTGACCTCTTTCTCGAAGTTGGATCTATTGTGGCGCTCTCGTATAAACACAACACCTCGATATAGCGGTAGTCGACTTGGCACCGTTGGAGAGACTGTAGTACTGCCCATGTTTCGATCGAATCGAAGGCTTCCTCATAGTCCACAAACGCTAAACAGAGGGGCAGGTTATATTCTTCGGTCTTCTGTATAACCTGGCGAAGCGTATGGATGTGGTCTACGTTACATCCTCTTCGGAAACCGGCTTGTTCGGGAGGCTGGAAGTCATCAAGCCTGCGTGCAAGACGATTCGTAATGACTCTTGAAAACAGCTTATAGACATGGCTCAGAGTGAGATGGGTCGGTAGTTCTTCAATAAAGCGTTGTCACCATTTTTGAAGAACAGTACCACCACACCTCTGTTCCATGCCTTTGGCGTTCTCCCTTCCAGTAAGACGGAATTGAACAACTTCTGAAGGACCGTAAGGATCGGTTTACCACCCGCCTTTAGAAGCTCAGCTGTAATTCCGTCCTCCCCAGGCGCCGTGTTATTTTTGAGCTGTTCAAGAGCCATTCTAATCTCGCACAGGCTGATGTCCGGGATGTCTTCTGTATAGTGTCGGGTCAGTCTAGCTCTGAGGTCTTCCGCTAGATCAACTTTGGGTCTGTTAGTTGACGTGTACAGCTGTCCATAAAAACCCTCTATCTCACTCAGAAGCTCTGATCTGGATGTGACGATTCTACCATCCTCAGTCTTTAATTTGGCGAGCTG